>CM077195.1:4118527-4383527 GCA_039654625.1 Rhinogobio ventralis
TACTGTTAGGAAGACGTTGCAAAAAAACAAATAATCTAAATTTGCACAGAATCTAAATTTATTTTAGGTAAATTCAAAGTATCACACTAGGACAATGTATTGTCTTAAATATCTTAAATATCCAATATTTAACAAAACTATTTCATGCAAATATATTAAAAATATATATTTAAAAAAATATTAGTACAATAATAAATACATCATGTCTTTATCTTTATAGAAAATCATAATACTGAACAAGTTATTGCATTATTACTAATATTTATTGTGTTGTCGTCTGCACTTGCTCCCTCCAAACGTATAAATCGATGTGAATATCTGTCTGCTAAATTACTGCTGTAACTTTACAATAGATAATAATTATGTCATTTAGCATAGTTTTTTGAATGACGATAGTAATGGAGTGCTACTGCTAACATTTGCTAGCAGTTTAATACTTGGCTATAAGAAGACAAAACCACAGTAGCCTTTTACAGGTGAAACTGACCTGCATTTGAAGCCCTGAAGAGGTTAGTAATTTTGCTTTATTTCTCTCCTTCTTCTTTGAGAGCTTTCCCTCAATGCTCCACCGCTTCCTCGAGTCCGTAGCACTGATTATTACTCTGTTTGAAATGCTTTGGCGGACACACAGAGCTCACGCGAGCTGAATCAAAGCGTTGCCAGTGAAGACTAACTGTTTCATGATTTATTATCGATTCATTTTCTAATGCCGAATTTCGGAATTCACTTTAGTGCATTGGGGCTATTATATATAGTTAAAAAGGCAATAATATTATAATTAAAATATATATATTTTTTTTTTAAAAAGAAAGAGGGCAGCAGGCCAAATCAGTTGCCAGGCCACCGGTAATTCACCGGGTGCTCCCGATGGCCACTCCAGGCCTGCATCATCATCATTATTATTATTACTATTATACGATGAATCACTACTAAAACAACAACAACAAAGACCAGAAAGTTAATTTCCCAAACCAGAAACATTCAACCATTGTTTTAGTTCTTTTAAAGAGATTGAAGTGTAAAAACTCTCTCTATTATAACTAGTGACCTGATAAGTGACCTTTCATTGGTATGAATAAAAAGGAACATTAATCTTGGCTGGAAACTGCTTATCTTTCTCAAATGTACCCTGAATTGTGCATATTTGTTGGCATCCATTTTGCTAATTTACTGCAAAGTAGCGGTATTGTAAAAAAAAAAACCACTATATGAATAAAGCTATGCTTTATTGTCCTGATACCTTAGTACTATGAGACACTGTTATTTCTGTTTATTGTCTAGCTGACACAAATGAAGTCTGCTGTGTGTTTGGTTATTGCCTTTAGCAGACGTGAGGCATTCATAATACAGATATCATTCAAGACAGCATGTCCCCAAGTCAAATGTCAAGTTGAAATCATAAAACAAGAGTATTACAACCTTAATGCATTTCCCCTAATGCAGCTGCACTTAAGACACGCAAACTCACCCTGCATTGTTTCAGTAGTTGATTTTTCTCAGACTTTTCCACTACATCATTTGACACAATGACTGACAACCCATGTTTGCCACATTGTTTTCAACCATCCCGACTGTGTTAAAAAAGCTACATAAATAACTGATCCACACCATTACCATGTCAGAAACAAACACTCCAGATGACTGGGTTTCATTGTTACCACTGTAGAATCTTCTCCAAAACATATCAGTTTGTTTGCGCTTATTGTGATGTTTATTCACCACTTGATGTGCCTGTCAAACTCTTTTTCTGGACAGAAAGATGATATAGTTTCATAACACATCCCGCACCCTGAGCATATGACATGTCTCTCATGGAGAGGCGCGGGCCCTTCATAACTTTATGATCTATAAGGCATGAGGGACAAAAGATAATTAAAGGAAAAACAGTGCAACTTTCAAAGACACTGAGGGCAGTGCAGGAACTCTAGCTACTAAGTTAGCAGTGGAAAAATACTAGTAGAAATCCCAGAGACTCTCTAGTTTCCCAAAGGATATACCGTTAGCCCGACCATGGAATGATGAAGCCCCAGCAGACTGAAGGTCATGGAAACATGGAAATAGAGCAGAAAAGGCAAAAACAGGTACAATGAGAAGTGCTGTGCAGTTATTGTCCTTTCTCAATGGTTTGCTTCAAGGATAACTTTGGCGTTCCAGCTGGAATGGTTTCAGCTTCAGTTCATAGAAAACAAGGTAATCTGTGACTTCTCTATAAGCCGGGTGATACACATTTGTCTTGACGTTTCTGGGTCTTGGGGTCTAGAGAGTTTGTACAGGCCATGTTTTATGGACCAATTGGGTGAAAACCTGTCAAGAACAAGTCTACATCATATTTCACCATTAAAATCGAAAGAAAGAAATAGCTAAATTATTATTATTATTATTATTATTTTTAATAATATTACTACTACTACTACTCACTTGCACTCAAAAAAAGCTATTTTTTAAGATTTACGAATTTCAATTGCATAATAAGAATTTTAAATGAAAAAAAAAACTAGAGCTTAATAAAACATTTAGTGTAAATCTTAATGAAACAAGGGAATGGACCATCTAGTTCATGTGATTCGTATTCATAAATTCACTGAAATGAACCATTCCCTTGTTCCATTAAGATTTATACAAAATTTTTTAAGCTCTATTTTTTTTTTCTCTTTACTCTTTTATACATTATACTTAATTGATTTGCTAGGATTATTCAATTCAATTTGATGGAATATTATTATACAATTAAATTTTTTTAACTCTTTTTTAACTTTTTCACTCACTCACTCACTCACTCACTCACTCACTTACTCATTCACTCACTCACTCTCTCACTCACTCACTCATTCACTCACTCATTCACTCGCTCACTCATTCACTCACTCACTCATTCACTCACTCACTCTCTCACTCACTCGCTCAGTCACTCACTCAGTCTCTCACTCACTCGCTCAGTCACTCACTCAGTCACTCGCTCAGTCACTCACTCAGTCACTCACTCAGTCACTCACTCACTCACTCAATCTCTCACTCACTCGCTCGCTCAGTCACTCACTCATTCATTCACTCACTCACTAACTCACTCACTCACTCGCTCACTCTCTCACTCACTCGCTCAGTCACTCACTCACTCAGTCATTCACTCACTCACTCACTCTCACTCAGTCATTCACTCACTCGCTCACTCACTTACTCAGCTATTCACTCACTTATTTGAACTAATTTGTTTCCTCATTTTTATCTAGTGCTGTCAAATGATTAATCGTGATTAATCACATCCAAAATAAAAGTTTATGTTTACATAATATATGTCTGTGTACTGTGGATAATTAGTATGTATATATATTAATACACACACATACATGTATATATTTAAGAAAAAATATTTATATGTAATATATATATATATATATATATATATATATATATATATATATATATATATATACACAATATATGCATGCAAATATTTCTTAAATGTATACATGCATGTGTGTATTTATATATACATAATAGTTATACACAGTACACACATATATACACTCACCTAAAGGATTATTAGGAACACCATACTAATACTGTGTTTGACCCCCTTTCGCCTTCAGAACTGCCTTAATTCTACGTGGCACTGATTCAACAAGGTGCTGAAAGCATTCTTTAGAAATGTTGGCCCATATTGATAGGATAGCATCTTGCAGTTGATGGAGATTTGTGGGATGCACATCCAGGGCACGAAGCTCCCGTTCCACCACATCCCAAAGATGCTCTATTGGGTTGAGATCTGGTGACTGTGGGGGCCATTTTAGTACAGTGAACTCATTGTCATGTTCAAGAAACCAATTTGAAATGATTCAAGCTTTGTGACATGGTGCATTATCCTGCTGGAAGTAGCCATCAGAGGATGGGTACATGGTGGTCATAAAGGGATGGACATGGTCAGAAACAATGCTCAGGTAGGCCGTGGCATTTAAACGATGCCCAATTGGCACTAAGGGGCCTAAAGTGTGCCAAGAAAACATCCCCCACACCATTACACCACCACCACCAGCCTGCACAGTGGTAACAAGGCATGATGGATCCATGTTCTCATTCTGTTTACGCCAAATTCTGACTCTACCATCTGAATGTCTCAACAGAAATCGAGACTCATCAGACCAGGCAAAATTTTTCCAGTCTTCAACTGTCCAATTTTGGTGAGCTCGTGCAAATTGTAGCCTCTTTTTCCTATTTGTAGTGGAGATGAGTGGTACCCGGTGGGGTCTTCTGCTGTTGTAGCCCATCCGCCTCAAGGTTGTGCGTGTTGTGGCTTCACAAATGCTTTGCTGCATACCTCGGTTGTAACGAGTGGTTATTTCAGTCAAAGTTGCTCTTCTATCAGCTTGAATCAGTCGGCCCATTCTCCTCTGACCTCTAGCATCAACAAGGCATTTTCGCCCACAGGACTGCCGCATACTGGATGTTTTTCCCTTTTCACACCATTCTTTGTAAACTCTAGAAATGGTTGTGCGTGAAAATCCCAGTAACTGAGCAGATTGTGAAATACTCAGACCGGCCCGTCTGGCACCAACAACCATGCCACGCTCAAAATTGCTTAAATCACCTTTCTTTCCCATTCTGACATTCAGTTTGGAGTTCAGGAGATTGTCTTGACCACACCCCTAAATGCATTGAAGCAACTGCCATGTGATTGGTTGATTAGATAATTGCATTAATGAGAAATTGAACAGGTGTTCCTAATAATCCTTTAGGTGAGTGTATATATATATGTATATACATATATATATATATATATGATGTAAACACAATGTTTTATTTTGAATGCGATTAATCGGGATTAATGATTTGACAGCCCTAACAAGGGAACAAATGAGTACAATGTGGCCGCTAATTAGGAAATCGAGGGAACATATTATTATTATATTGTGCGATCGAGGGAACAAATTAGTAAAATGTGCTGACATATTAAGTTGTGGGAACTAATATTACAGTGATGAATCGGCATATTTGAATAATCCATTGTATGAAGCAATCATATCATTACAGTAATTTTAATTTTAACATAAGTAAAAAATACTGTATTATAGTATAAAATAGAATAAGCATAGAGAATAATAAGATTTAAAAAATAAGTACAAATAAAATCAATTATTCATTTGTTTGTTTATTTAGGGGTGAAATATTACCTGTTTTCATGACATCCGGCCAGACACAAGGGGTACAAATTATTTTATTAACATATTTTATAACTTGAAAATCAAATCAAATTAAACACAAAATTGAATTCTCATAATAAAATACAAAACATTCCCTTAAAAATAACTATTGTAAGTAAGGCAATAAGTATTGGTCATCAATGACCACTAGTGCTAAAATTGGGACTCTCACTGTGGCAAAATTCAAAGAATGCTCGCTGGCAACATCAGACATTGATTCATGACTTAATGACTTTATGATCTAACTAGCATTACAATGAGGGCTCTGGTAATTTTCAGGCACGCAAACAAAGCACTTTCCAAGGTGGAGGAGGACTCGAACTGAAATTGCATCCGCCTTTGAAATCGATATAGGAAGGTAAGACAATGCACCAGAAATAGTTATCTGAAATCGCTCTAGTGTTCTGAATAAAAAACAGGGGGACTGTGTACCAATAATTTCACTCAGGATGTTGAAGGTTGACTGTTTCAAACTCCATTGTAAATGCTGCTGAGCTTTATTTTCATGCAGACGACAGCAGAACCATCTTTCTGTGAATGCACTAAATCAAAGCTCAATAACACACTTTGACTGAAAATGAAAAATAAAAAAAGGAAAATGAAAGGAAGGATTCAACATCATCTCAAACCACAGGTGAAATCAAGTGCCTTTAGAGGGCAGAATCCGGTGTGGAATGGTCAGAATGTACATGAACAAGCTTGCTGTGCAGAATATATGGAATATTGCCTACTGTTTGAAAAAAAGAAAAAGTAAAAAAAGCGAAACCTTTCAAACATTACTATGCTACATTTTTTTAGCCACTACATTGCATGTGTACTTTGATGACTGGTTTTCAGTTATGATCTAGGTATAAATAAAGATATCATTTGAATAAATTGCATTGCAGTGCACCGCATAAATAACTAACGGAGTCACTATTTACACCAAGTGCAAATAGCGTGCCTTGTTGGCAAGTGTTATTTGCACTAGCTCCGCCTAACAATGCCGGGTTGGGCAAATACGCACACATTTCAACATCTTCAGTGGCGCAGTCAGTAAAGTGTAAGGATCTAGGTTTTGACGCGATCGACACAGGTTCGAATCCGTGTTTTGCAAAGCTCGCTCTTCTCCCTTTTCCCTTCACATATCACATCGGAAAGGCATTTACTTTCAATAAAAAATAAGAAAATGTTCTAAAAGTGGAAATAAAGTGCCTAACGAAATGTTTAATAATAATAAAAGCATTTATTGGGTAGGGTCAGGGGTAGGTGTAGGTGTAAGGAGGGCTTTTATTGTCCCATTAAGGCGGCATCCATTTAATCATTTTAATAAATATAATCATTTACACTCTATGTTATTATTGCATCCTGTTAATGTACACCAATACTGAGGTGCAAATAGTATGTATCTGTCAAAATAAAGTATAAATAGCATCTAATTACTATTTACACATATTGCAAAGAAAACTGCTACTTTTACATGCATTGTGTAAATAGAATATATCACTATTTTCAATTAGTATGCTATTTTACTTAGTGTAAATATCATCTATCGCTAAGAAAATGTTATTTTCACTTAGTGCAAATATCGCTGCCAATACATAAATAACAGTGCATAAATAAATGAATGAATGAATTTAGTTATAATCTAGGTATAAATAAATATGTAAAATGGCATTGCACTAAATAAATAAATAAATAAAGCACATCTTCTTATGATCTACCTATAGGTATAACAGATATGGTAAAATATGCTTTGCAAAACTAAGTAGATAAATAAATAAATAATGATGATACAATGCTAAATAATAAATGAACAATATATACACATATATACATATATATATAACAAGATTTCTTAAAAATTTCTTCAGTACACGCTTCCAGCTACTTCTTATTTAAATGAATGAATGAATGAATGCATTCCGTTATGATCTAGGTATAAATAAATATGTTAAAAAATATTTGAATAAATTGCATTGCAGTGCACTGCATGAATGAATGAATGATCTGCTTATGATTTAGGTATAACATAGATGTTAAAATATGCTTTGCAAAACTAAGTACATAAATAAATAATGATGATACTATGTTAAACATATGCTTTGGATGCGAAATATAAAAAATATATAAATATATATTTGTAGAACAGGATTTCTTCAAAATATACACGCTTCAAGCTACTTATTTATTTATCAGATTAGGAATATCAAAATGCTGTGTTTAACATTGGAGACGTACACATGCTAACTGAATCTTGTAGGTTCTTCTAACTGCTTGCTTTTCTTGGCATGAAAACCCATGGCAGTACCCCTGAATTCTTTTCTGTCCAAAGACAATGCAATATGTTCAGTGAACAAAACAACAACACTGTTTATTCCGTCTCCAACAAGCATTCGGCCAGCATTAAAATAAAGCAGTGCCACCCACAAGCTCAACTGTGTCAGAAATCAAATCTCATTTGGCGCACACTTCTACGGTGTGCTGTAGATCACATGTGTGAATCAGAGATATGAGCTATTCTTTTTGACAAGACGTCAGGAAACAGGCCTGCCATTGATTATTCCTCAGCAGACTTTCAGACAGCGGTCGCAGCTTTGGCCCGAGGCTTGTTTTGCGGATCAGGACGAGCCAAAGAAACCAAGAGAAACTAGCAGAGCTTCCTATCAGACCTCTGAAGCATGTTGGGGGGCTCATAAACAGACTTGTACCTGACCCAACAGGTCAACCCCCATATTACTGTCAAAGGGAGAACAAAGTTGGCCTTTTACTCTATAGCGCCACATGGTGCTGCATTGCTACATTTGTGCTTTCAGAAGCAAGAAGCCGAGGTTGACGTGACACACTTTGAATGAAAACTCAAACGGAAATATGGAGAAGGAAGCCGAAGAAATAGAAATGCTATGCCACAGACTTCTCGAGGCCTTGAGTGTGAAGCATTTCAAATTCAGCTCCTTCAATAGTTTCGTTTATTCTCTTATAGTCACGTTCAAAGCTGCTGCAAAATGCAGATGCATTCACACATAGCAGAATGAATTTCATTTATACGGAAGCTTTACATAGGCTGTTGTATTCAATTTAATGTTATTCGTGTTACGTAAGCACAGTTTTATGGTTTTATTCACACTGAAATTAATCAGATATGATCACTAGAATGGTCTTAACACAAATGCACCATTTGTTTTTCTATTTATTTTATTGAAATTGAATTATCATTCACATTTCCTCAGACCATGTTATATTAACTCCATCACACAACTTAATTATTTGTAAAATAAATCATAAATAAATTTGTGCTTTTAAATAATTTTCCTCCATTTAACTGGATCCTATATACACAGATCAGGAATAACATTATAACCACTGACAGGTGAAGTGAATAACACTGATTATCTCTTAATCACGGCACCTGTTAGTGGGTGTGATATATTAGGCAGCAATTGAACATTTTGTCCTTAAAGTTGATGTGTTAGAAGCAGGAAAAATGGGCAAGTGTAAGGATTTGAGCGAGTTTGACAATGGCCAAATTGATGCACATGGGGAGCAAAGGCTGGCCCGTGTGGTCCGATCAAACAGACGAGCTACTGTAGCTCAAATTAATCAAAAAGTTAATGCTGGTTCTGATAGAAAGGTCTCAGAATACACAGTGGGCATGTGAGCATCAGAGCTGGACCACAGAGCAATGGAAGAAGGTGGCCTGGTCTGACGAATCACGTTTTCTTTTTCATCACGTGGATGGCCGGGTGCGTGTACGTCACTTATCTGGGAAACACATGGCACCAGGATGCACTATGGGAAAAAGGCAAGCCGGCGGAGGCAGTGTGATGCTTTGGGCAATGTTCTGCTGGGAAACCATGGGTTCTGCCATCCACGTGGATGCTACTTTGACACGTACCACCTACCTAAGCATTGTTGCAGACCATGTACACCCTTTCATAGAAATGGTATTTAATATATTTAATACATGTGTTATATGCAAAATATTGATAAATAAAAGTTTTCTATTTTATGGTTGCTGAAACCACCCTGCAAACTTAATTCATTTATTCATTCCAGATTATTTACAGTATCATAAATTATTTGGTAACACTTTAGTGGCCTATTCTCACTATTAACTAGTTATTAGCATGCATATTATAGGATATTGGCTGTTTATTAGTACTTATAAAGCACATATTAATACCTTATTCAGCATGACCTTATTCTACATCCCTTAATCCTACCCATTAAATAAATTTAACAACTACCTTACTTATTAATAAACAGTAATTAGGAGGCAAAAGTCATAGTTATTTGGTCATTAATAGTGAGAATTGTACTCTAATCTAAAGTGTGACCAATTATTTTAATATAAACATTTTGTGAGACAATAGAAGCGAGAGGTTGCACACAAACACAAGAACATATCGAACAGATAAATCCACAATCCTGATACCTATTTATTTTTGCTTTATTGTCCCGGTACTCAAGAATCAGTGCACTATATCTCCATATTTCCAGAGCCTGTTTAATTCAATCTCTATAAACAAACAGCAGTTGGGAACAATAAGCATGAAGGCACATTTAAAGTTTTTGTTAAGCTTGACTCGTAACATTCACATAATATTTGACCTCCAATAAATGTGTTCTTCTTACGTGATTGTTTTCCTCTGATGGGATGGAATTAAATTCCCCCACTGATTAACATGTTCACTGTTTCCTCCTAATTAGTCTGCTAATTGCCCCCTTTCTCAAAAATTCATCTGTGCATTCGATTGGTATTGCACACAAATGAGTCCTTGTAGGTCCAATTGAATGGGTCCCATCTGTTAGAATAATGGAACACAAAACTATGCGATAATTACAAAAATACAGGCATATAATTTAACGCTATGACCACCATTTGGTTGAGCGTAGAAATAGAAATGCGTAATTATTTCCTTCTGTATGCACGCTCTTCCTTGCCTCACCTTCCAGATCTTCATGTTGCATAAAACATACAGACAGAGCCTCAATCTCTCCACAGCGTTTATCAGTGCAAGCTAGTATTTTAAAAGGTCAAAGCCATTTCCAGCTGATTTTTACTACCAAAACATAAAATAAACATTTCTTACAATAAACATGAGTTCATCTTTATTCCCCTTCTGTTGAATACACTTGCGATTTTATATCTGTGGACTAGATAAATATATTTATTTCACTGACCTTAGCCAATTCTTATTTCTTTTTGGCTATAAAAGCTCCAGTCACAAGAGGAATGAATTTTAGACCCCAGAGTGAAAACTTTTTGCAAGCCTTCCTCAAAGACGTTTCTGCCCAGTTTACTGCATGTAATTCGGTTTATTTTTAATATACCTGTCAAAAATCTCTCAAGCTTTCCAGGTTGCCTGTGACATCCCTGTAATATTTTCAACATATGTTGCCTCTCTATCTATCTATCTATCTATCTATCTATCTCTCTCTCTCTCTCTCTCTCTCTCTCTCTCTCTCTCTCTGTCTGTCTGTCTGTCTCTCTCTCTCTCTGTCTCTCTCTCTCTGTCTGTCTGTCTGTCTCTCTCTCTCTATATATCTCTCTCTCTATCTATCTATCTATCTATCTATCTATCTACACTCACCTAAAGGATTATTAGGAACACCATACTAATACTGTGTTTGACCCTCTTTCGCCTTCAGAACTGCCTTAATTCTACATGGCATTGATTCAACAAGGTGCTGAAAGCATTCTTTAAAAATGTTGGCCCATATTGATAGGATAGGATATTCATCTTGCAGTTGATGGAGATTTGTGGGATGCACATCCAGGGCACGAAGCTCCCGTTCCACCACATCCCAAAGATGCTCTATTGGGTTGAGATCTGGTGACTGTGGGGGCCATTTTAGTACAGTGAACTCATTGTCATGTTCAAGAAACCAATTTGAAATGATTCGAGCTTTGTGACATGGTGCATTATCCTGCTGGTACATGGTGGTCATAAAGGGATGGACATGGTCAGAAACAATGCTCAGGTAGGCCGTGGCATTTAAACGATGCCCAATTGGCACTAAGGGGCCTAAAGTGTGCCAAGAAAATATCCCCCACACCATTACACCACCACCACCAGCCTGCACAGTGGTAACAAGGCATGATGGATCCATGTTCTCATTCTGTTTACGCCAAATTCTGACTCTACCATCTGAATGTCTCAACAGAAATCGAGACTCATCAGACCAGGCAACATTTTTCCAGTCTTCAACTGTCCAATTTTGGTGAGCTCGTGCAAATTGTAGCCTCTTTTTCCTATTTGTAGTGGAGATGAGTGGTACCCGGTGGGGTCTTCTGCTGTTGTAGCCCATCCGCCTCAAGGTTGTGCGTGTTTTGGCTTCACAAATGCTTTGCTGCATACCTCGGTTGTAACGAGTGGTTATTTCAGTCAAAGTTGCTCTTCTATCAGCTTGAATCAGTCGCCCCATTCTCCTCTGACCTCTAGCATCAACAAGGCATTTTCGCCCACAGGACTGCCGCATACTGGATGTTTTTCCCTTTTCACACCATTCTTTGTAAACTCTAGAAATGGTTGTGCGTGAAAATCCCAGTAACTGAGCAGATTGTGAAATACTCAGACCGGCCCGTCTGGCACCAACAACCATGCCACGCTCAAAATTGCTTAAATCACCTTTCTTTCCCATTCTGACATTCAGTTTGGAGTTCAGGAGATTGTCTTGACCAGGACCACACCCCTAAATGCATTGAAGCAACTGCCATGTGATTGGTTGATTAGATAATTGCATTAATGAGAAATTGAACAGGTGTTCCTAATAATCCTTTAGGTGAGTGTATCTATCTATCTATCTATCTATGATCTCTCTCTCCTCTGTCTGTCTGTCTCTCTCTCACTCTCTCTGTCTGTCTGTCTCTCTCTCTCTTTCTCTCTCTGTCTCTCTCTCTGTCTGTCTGTCTCTCTCTCTCTCTCTCTCTCTCTCTCTCTGTCTGTCTGTCTCTCTCTATATATATCTCTCTCTATCTATCTATCTATCTATCTATCTATCTATCTATCTATCTATCTATCTATGATCTCTCTCTCTCCTCTGTCTGTCTGTCTGTCTCTCTCTCACTCTCTCTGTCCGTCTGTCTCTCTCTCACTCTCTCTGTCTGTCTGTCTCTCTCTCTGTCTGTCTGTCTGTCTGTCTGTCTGTCTCTCTCTCTATATATATATCTCTCTCTATCTATCTATCTATCTATCTATGATCTCTCTCTCTCCTCTGTCTGTCTCTCTCTCACTCTCTCTGTCTGTCTGTCTGTCTCTCTCTCTCTCTCTCTCTCTCTCTCTCTCTCTCTCTCTCTCTCTCTCTCTCTCGCGTGTATGCTACGTAGTGAGTGTGGGTGAGAGTGGTAGCTGTCTGTGGCTGGTAAGAGTGATTTTTGTGTGTTTTGTTTAAGATTTTTTTTCTTTTAGTTTTGAGATTTTTTTGTCTTTTTTCGTTTAACCTTGTGAGGATAGTCTGCTTCCAGCACTTTGCAATGGTTTTTGAATGGTTTTTGAAAATTTAACTCTGCGTCATGGAGTGAAAATACATTCTAATGCCAACATGGAAGAGGTTTGTTTGGCCGTAGGAGACGTTGTGGGTCATGAAACTATCGTGTCAGCTTCGCGAATGAATAATGCGATTGTGCTTTTTTTTAGCATGATTGAGAAGGCCAATGCAATAGTATAAAATGGTGTTGTAATCAAAAGTTCACTCACGCCGGTGCTTCCTCTGAGTACTCCAGCCAAGAAAATAATACTTTCAAACGTCCCTCCTTTTGTGAAAGATGAGATTATTGTGCAGGAATTGTCACAATATGGAAAGATTGTTTCCCCCATCAAAAAAAATTCTGCTTGGGTGTAAATCGCCTTTAGTAAAACATCTTGTGTCTTTTAGGAGACAGGTGTTTATGATTTTAAAGAAGATGAAGATGAACTTGACCTGGTTTTTAAATTTATTTTGATTACTTTGATTATGCTGTTTTCGCATAATCTGATACAACGATCGAATGCTTTGGTTGTGGAAAGATCGGGCACCTCATTCGTAGCTGCCCTGATAAAGTAAACAAAAACACAGGGCAGAATGAGGCAAATAAAGCGGGGAGTGCTGTCGTTGAGACTGGCGTATCCGCGGCGGCTTCGCTAGAGGTCGAAACTAGTACAGCTGCGGATATCCGTTAGACGAGCCGGTCGCGGGAGTGAGTAGTGCGGAGATGCCGGTGTCTGATTCTCTTCATGTTGATGGAGGTGTTGTGGTGGAGTCCGAGTCAGTAGCGGCAGAGACCGCGGTTGGGTTGAGCAATACGGTATCTGTATTTGTACAACAAGAGAGTGAAGTTATAAGTGCAGACTTGAGATTGAATGACTGTGAACTGGACATGGAAGTTGAATCGACTTTCAAAACTCCTATTAAAAGAAAAAAAAAAGTTGAAATTATAAAATCAGTAAACAAGACAAAAAAGTTGGTGGTGATGATGAAATTGTTCAGAGTTTTCTGCTTGTTCTCAAAATGAAAATGTGAAGACATTAGTACTTTTCTTCAGGAAACGAAAGGGCTAACAGGCATACAGATTGAGGATTATTTTCCTAACCGTGCACAGTTTGTGAAGGATACCAGATATTTGATGAAAGAAGGGGCTTTCTCTGATCTTGAAGTGTACTGTTTACGAGATTTGTAAACAACGTAAAAAAAAACTAATTCTTAGAGGTGAGAAGAATGCCATGGTTTAAATCCCCAAGTTTGGTGTTTTTTTTTCATATACATAATCTTAGTTCTTTTGCCTCTCAGCTTCTTGTTGAACTTAAATAATACAATGAGTCAGCTAAAAATGGGAACTCTACATTTAAATGGAGCTAGAGATGTTCGTAAAAGGATGATGTTGCATGAGTTTATAAATCAGAAGTCTCTTGATGTCATATTTATACAGGAAACAAATAGAGATAAAATAAATGAGGTGGACTGGAAAAGAGAGTTGGGAGGTCAGCTTTTCCTCAGTCATAAATCCTCTATTAGTGTGGCAATTTTATTTTCTAAAAATGTGACAACAGTATCTTATGAATTTGTGGAAATTGAAAAAGGTCATTTTTTAAAAGTTATTGTTAAATTTGAAAAGATTTTTTTTTTTTTTTTTAATATTTATGTTCCTAATAGTAGAGCAGAAAGAGTTTTGTCTTTAAATTTAATCAACACTACAACACTACTACTCTAAATACAGATGAGTTCTTAGTTTTAGGTGGAGATTTTAATTGTACTGAGAACGATAAAGTAGATCTAAATCATTTTGTTGCGTCTCAAAGGGTTATTAAACAATTAGCGGAAACTTTTGATCTCTGTGATATATACTCTATATTTAATACATCTTTGCTTGATGAAAAAAAATGTAAAGATTCTTTTATTTTTTTGGGGGGATGTTTTTAAACAACAAAAGTATTTATATAGCTCTTATATAGGTGGGATTGCAGGAATAACTCGATCATTGAATACTATAGAGGCTGAAATAGTTGATCTGTACAGTTTGTCTGCATCTACAGGCAAAAAAAGTACATATTGAAGCTCTGACATCAAAGAAAACTTTATTGGCAAACCTGTTGGACATTAAGGCACAGGGAGTGTTGATTCGCTCACGTTTCCAGAAAGTCACACAAATGGATGCACCTTCCAAATTTTTCTTCAGTATGGAGAAAAAAAAAATTGTCAAAGCAGAATAATTCATTCCTTGGTTTCTGACCCGGGACAGGAAGTAACTGAAACTTCTGAGATAAGAGAAGTTGCTGTGCAGTTTTATGAAAAATTATATACAGCTGATTTAATACATGAAAAAATGACTGCTAGTAGTTTTTTTGAAACTCGATGAAGAGAGCAATGAAAGTTTGAAACTACCTCTGATGGTACAATAACTTTATACAGCGATGATGAGTATGGAGAATGGGAAATCCCCTGGAATTGATGGGTTACCCATTGAATTCTATAAAATATTCTGGCCTATCATAGGTGAAGGTTTGATGAAAGCCTGATTAAAAGTTTTCTTCCACTAAGTTGTCTCAATGTATCTGGTGAAGAAATACCATGTCTTAAAGATTTGCTGTACAGAAATGGATCTCTACAATTGAAGCATATCATAAATAGTGCAGGTCCTGATTTTAAAGATGTAGAAGCAGTTTCAGCCCTTTTAAAGGTAAAGTCTGCACAATTCATTAAATGTTTTTTTTAGATAAACTGCAGGGGGCTTTGAATGTACAAGAAAGATCTTTACTTGAGGAGTACAATAAGAAATGTATATTTCCAGATTGTAAAGATATCTTCCCAGATATAAGTATTGTACCTTATTTTTTACCTATATTTACCTATACCTATATACCTATATTTTTTGCAGCTACAGGGAAAGTGTTGTACAGAAGTATTGTGAAATTGCCAAATATTAAGTGGTTAAAGAACAGAAGTGATACTGTATGGAGACACGTTAGAAATGACTGAAACAAAACCAGTGTGGAGGGTTCTTTACAAACCTCCTTTACCTAAAAGAGTTGGTGATCTTCAATGGAGGATACTCCATGGAGCTGTAGCGGTTAATTATTTTGTGGCAATGCTGAACCCAAATGTAAGTGAGAATTGTCCTTTTTGCAATGAAAGGGAGGCTGTGTTTCATTGTGTTATATTTTGTAAGAGACCTCCCTTTTTGTTTAGCCTTTTAGAGCTTCTTTTTGAATCTTTTGAGGTATGTTTTACAAAGCAGGATTTTATTATATAGTATAGAAGAAAAAAATCAAATGTCAATTGCTCAATTTTATTGTTGGTTCCCGACTTGTAATTGAGTTTAACTTTTATAAACTAATGAGTGCATTGAATGTTTTTGAAATTGAGTGGTGCTGTGATAATGTGCTATGTTCATTAGTTGATAATGAAATTGCTATTTCAGAAGTGTAGATTTTATTTATTATTATTATTATTTTATTTTTTTTGTGTGTGAAATGTATGTATTTTGATTTTGTGAATGAAGTTTGAGAATTTTGTAATACTGTAATAAAACATTGTAATACTCTCTCTCTCTCTCTCTCTCTCTCTCTCTCTGTGGTGCATGCTGGGAGGTTGTGGGTGAGAGTAGTGCTGGGCGAGAGTGAGCTGTGAAAGTTCACCTGTTTTTCAATTTTTATTTTTTTCTTTCTTTCCTTCTTTTTTTTTTCTTTTCTACTTTTGCATGGCTTGGTATTAGTTAGTTAATTTTTGTGGAAAAAGTGGGAGTCGTGTAAGAGGAGGATGGCTTTCCACGTGGAGACGCCATCCGTTTGTCTGCGCAATGGCTTCAGGTGTATGCCAGAGGACGGAGTGACGGTGGAGGATTGTGGCAAGCAGCGAGGCAGAGGGACCACAAGAGCGGGACGCACCAGCCTTGTGTCTCACGGAGGAGCTCGGTCACATAAAAGGAGGAGCGACGACAGTGAAAGATGAGAGAGCACCAGGCCTTGATTTTACGTTGTGTTTTGTTTACGTTTTATTATGTGTGAGCGCGGCAGTCGTCCATTAGAGGCTGCCGCTTTTACTTTCAGTTTGTTTGATTAAAGTCTTTTAAATGTTCGCCGGTTCCTGCCTCCTTCTTCCCATAACAACGAACCACGTTACATTGGGCCGTAAACCCGGGAGTAAGGAGGGACATGCTGTTGGAGAGCCCTCGCTGCTGAGGGGGATCACAGTGCTGAGGAGGTCGGGCAGCACGGAAGAGAAAAGACCGTGAGTGGCTGCCCGAGGCGGTGGTGCTGGAGCGATGGAAGATCCGGTGGGACAGAGAGCTCGCTGCCGTGCCCCTGGGTCGAGGTGGGGTGGCTGTCGTCCTAGAGGGAGCAGAGGAGTCGCCGGCGTTCATCGTGGGCCGGAGCCTGCTACCGTCCACCATGACGGGGAGGAGCAGGGAGCGCGGGACTCGCTGCCAGCTGCCCTCAACAGGAGGAGCCACAGGCGGCCGCAAGTACCAAATACTGATGTCGATGCGGTTAAGAGTACAGAAAACGTTGTGGTTGAACAGGATAGTGAATGTGGTGAGAATGTGTTCCCAAGTACCAGTACTGATCAGTATGTGTGTGATGCAGAGAGTCGAACAGACTCACTGACGGTAGCAGAGGATGCTTTGTCAGATGAGTCTGTTTCTGTGCAGGACATGGATTCCTGCTCACAGTATGGGTTAGAAGGGAACTCTCAAGATCCCCATAAGGATCTCTTTTTATGTACTTTGGAGGAAATTGATCAGTTTCTAGATAATATATTTGGAAAGCAGGTTGATGTTAAAGAATTCTTTCCTGATGTAGAGAAGTTTGTTAAGTCAGTTACATTTCTTCAGAAGACTGTGGGGGTTGATCTCCTGAGTGAAAAGAAGCGGTTCCGTCTAAAGAAGCACTTAAATACAGTTAGAAAGTACCGAAAAATAGAGAAAAAGAGAACGTCAAAAGTATTTTGGTAATTTATCTTTTCATGCATCACATGGTGTCTTTTTCTTTATTTGTTTTTTCTGCCTGTCTGCTCTTTCTTCTAGTATTTTTTATGGAGGTTTTAAGGGTTAGCTCACTTAACTTTAATGGTGGAAGGGATGAACGTAAGCATACTCTGGTTTCTGAAACAATGGAGCAAAATAATTAAATGTTATTTTCCTTCAAGAAACGAATAGCAATATTGCTAATGAAGTTGAGTGGGGATTATGGTGGAAAGGGCAATACATACTTAGTCATAAAACAAATGTGAGTGCTGGGGTGGCAATCTTATTCTCTCCAGATACAAGAGTTAATGTTTTAAAAACAGAGGAACCTGTAAATGGAAGACTAGTAGTAGTAAAGGCTGATATTGATGGAGTTATTTTTTTATTTTGTAAATGCATATGCACCTAATGTGGGGCATGAAAGAGTATTTTTTTAATGCTTTAAATGTTGTGTGCTGATGGTAATATAATCATGGGAGGTGATTGGAATATCACTGAGAATTTTACTATTGATCGCACAAATGAAGAACCTCATCTTCAGCGGTTGACTGATGGTCCTACTATGAAGTTGATAATGTGCAAGCTACAGTGGCGGTTCAAGTCCATGTCATCATTGGGTTCATTGGGCTGCCGCGGCAACAGACGCAAGTTTCTTTGTCACTAATGAGAGCAAAATCTCGCGTTTCGGAAGCATGCAGATCCCGTCTTCGTGGATTTTTAATTGAGTTTTTTAGGCCTGTTATCAAAGACACGGCTGCAATCTTCATCACCATTCTGGAGTCTTCACAACATCAGCATTCATCCCAGTGATACGTATATGTTTATGCACTTCTAATGTTGATTGGGTGTAGTATTTTACTCTCTCAATGTTGCAAGCAGGTCCGTATAGAGCAGTCGCACGCATTTATATGAGACACAGCACTTACTTGTGCAATGCGATCCCTCGTTTGTCGTTGCTTGTTTGTGTCGTAACTAACCATAGTGCCTCGTAAATGATTTGCATGACACAGGTTACTGTTAACGATCGTATTTTGTTGTAGATAAGCTTAACCAGAACAGAATGGCACAGCATATTAGCCTTTATCATTTTCCCCATGAATGCAATGAAACCTCAAACATGGTTTTTAAAGCAACATGCACCCAGTAAAGCTGGCATCGCGAATTGGCTCAGTGTTATGAGATCGCTAAAGTTTAATTAAATATGCTAATATGCTCAGAATAGTTTTTAAGTACTATACCGACATCAGTGCATTGATCTGTTCGCATTAAATGCTGTACATTCATCTTTGCAAGGGCTGTGAGTTGGTCACATGCAACATGTAATTGAAACTAACACGACTTCACATAGGTTCAAGTTTAGAAGTGTTTTGGGCCTGTCATTGAGCAGAGTACCGTTGTCTGTGGCCATTCAAGGCTTTTGTCTCTATGTGGCTGATCAAGGTCGTTGTCTGTGGCCGATCAAGGCCGTTGTCTGTGGCCGTTCAAGGCCTCCGTCTCTATGTGGCTGATCAAGGTCGTTGTCTGTGGCCGTTCAAGGCCCTCGTCTCTATGTGGCTGATCAAGGCCGTCGTCTGTGGCTGTTCAAGGCCTTCGTCTCTATATGGCTGTTTAAGGCCCTCGTCTCTTCTGTGGCCGCTCAAGGCCGTTGTCTCTGTGTGGCTGATCAAGGCAGTTGTCTGTGGCTGTTCAAGGCCCTCGTCTCTATGTGGCTGATCAAGGCCGTTGTCTGTGGCTGTTCAAGGCCTTCGTCTCTATGTGGCTGATCAAGGCCGTTGTCTGTGGCTGTTCAAGGCCTTCGTCTCTATGTGGCTGATCAAGCCGTTGTCTGTGGCTGTTCAAGGCCCTCGTCTCTATGTGGCCGATCAAGGCTGTCGTCTCTGTGTGGCCGATCAAGGCTGTCGTCTCTGTGTGGCCGATCAAAGCCGTCGTTTCTTTGTGGCTGATCAAGGCCGTTGTCTGTGGCCGCTCAAGGCTGTTGTCTATGTGTGGCTGATCAAGGCCGTTGTCTGTGGCTGTTCAAGGCCTTCGTCTCTATGTGGCTGTTTAAGGCCCTCGTCTCTTCTGTGGCTGTTCAAGGCCTTCGTCTCTACGTGGCTGATCAAGGCCATTGTCTGCGGTCGTTCAAGGCTTTCGTCTCTTTGTGGCGATCAAAAATCTCTGAGATTTTTATGATAAGCATGAAATGAGCATTTAATTAATACTTTCCTTTTCTATGTTTTAGGAATCACAATACAACGGGTGGGTATACAATTCTCTCACAAGTTCTTTGGGGGTGGGCCCCGTCCAGGAGGAACTACTTTCCTCCACCAATTCCTGGGGGTCGGCTGCGCCCCTGCCATCATCTCCGGGCAGGAAATGCAGAGTCCGTTACCCCCGAGACGAGAGCTACGGACGGGGCCTACGCCAAAGAAACTCTAAATATAATACTTGCTGGTCTGTCAAATAAATGTTTTACTTCATTGTGCTCATCTGGCCTCCCAAGTCTTTCTGGTAGAAATGAAAGCTCTAGCGTAAGTTCTGCCAGGAAGACTCAGTGTTACGTCACTTATTGCAATCAGACCTAATCAATCATGTCCTAAATGCTCGGAGTATAAAAGATTGGTACTTACACATATCTGAGTTCGCAGATGCTGACGCCAACAATTACTTCCATCCTCCCTACCACCACCAGGTTGGTCCCCACCTATACCTCCAGGGGGGTCGGCTGCGCCCCTGCCTTCATCACCGGACAGGAGTCCCTTACCCCCGAGACGAGAGCTATGGACGGGGCCTATGCCAAAGATCTCGGTTTGTCTCTGTTAATGACATGGATGCTCCTAGTGCTTATTTTTTTAATTTGGAGCACAAAGTGGCACAACAGAAACAGATGTCATGTCTTCGCCTTCCTGATGGGAGGGTGACCAGTAATATTACGGAGATGAGGCATCATTCAGTGACTTTTTATTCCAGTCTTTATACTGCTGAACAATGTGATACTGACGGTGCTGAACAGCTAATTCAAGATTTGCTTTAAAAAGACTCAGATTCTAAGACTGCCTTGGACACTGAACTATCTCTTCAAGAACTCACTACTGCAGCTGGTCAGCTTGTTATTGGACGATCTCCGGGTATTGATGGGTTGCCGTCTGAATTTTTTACAAGTGTTTTTTAGAAGTATATGGAGAAGATTTATATGAGGTTTTCTATGAATGTAGCAAAATGGTTGTTTGCCTGTATCTTGTCAATGTGCTGTGCTATCTTTATTACCATAAAAGGAGATTTATCTCTTTTAAAAAATTGGAGACCTGTTGCATTACTAACCACTGATTACAAAATTATGTCTAAGTGTCTTGCTAATAGACTTAAAAAATATCTCAACTTAATTGTACAAAAAGATCAAACTTATTGTATCCCAGAGAGAACAATAATGGGCAATTTGTTTTTAATTTGGGATATTTTAGATATTTGTAAAGGTTTTGAAATTTCTCTTTAGATCAAGAGAAAGCCTTCATCATGGTTATCTTCTTAATTTATTAAAAGCTTTTGATATTGGTGATTATTTTTTATTTTTTTTAACTTGGTCAAATTGCTGTATTCTAGTGCTGCTTGCATTGTTAAGGTGGGAGGTGGGCTAAGCCGGCCAATCCCAGTTTCAAGGGGTATCAGACAAGGTTGTCCTTTATCAGGGCAACTATATAGCATTGCTATGTAAAACTTTGTCTGGTTTTATGGTTCCTGGTTTATCTGAGAGTTCAAGTATTACTGTAAGTGCTTATGCTGATGATGTGACGGTGTTTGTTAATCATGAAAAAGACATTAAGGCCCTGGTTAATGCACTCGATGTGAATGAAAAGGCTTCATAGGTGAAAATGAACTGGGGCAAAAGTGAGGCTTTTTGGGCAGGGCAGTTTTCTGTTGAAAATCTTCCACAGTTGCCAGGAGGCCTTACATGGAGAAGAGAGGGGTTAAAGATATAGGTATTTATTTTAGGAGAAATGAGTCTCAAAAGTTAAATTGGGAGGGTTTAGAGGACAGAGTGTGTACCCGATTGTCTCGCTGGAAATGGTTGCTACCCCAGTTGTCCTACAGGGGAAGAGTTTTGGTCGCTAATAATTTAGTGGCTTCTACTCTTTGGCATAAACTGTGTGTACTGCAGCCACCTACAGGACTAATTCAAAGCATTCAAAGGAGGTTGGTGACTTTTTTCTGGTCAGGACAACACTGGATTCGATCAGCCACTTTGTATCTTCCAGTACAAGAAGGTGGGCAGGGCATCAAGTCCAGGATAATGACTTTTCGGCTGCAAACACCACAAAGACTCTTGTATAATAAAAACTGGTGGAATGGGTCTTGACAAACATTTGTTTTTAATGCAACTGCAAGAGAAAGAAATGGTGGATCTCCCTCCCTTTTATAGACCTGTGCTAGAGGCCTGGAAGGTTTTTATCGTATCAAGATCATCTAATACACCTGCTGGTCATTGGTTGTTAGAGGAACCTTTGTTTTCTAACTCCTTTTTATCTTTAAGACTGTTGTCATCTGAAAATGTGAGAGCACAACTGTTAGTGGCTGGGTGCAATAAGCTGGGACATATCCTGTAATTTGCAAGACTTGAGCCAAAGAAGTGGTGTGAAATCGATCCGGTTTTTAAAACAGTGCATTGCAGAGATCTTCAAGGACTTGAGCACAGATTATCAAGTTTTTTTTTTATCAAGTTTTTTTTTATGGTCATCTTTTTCCCTCAATCATTGTAAGCGTGGCTGTGGAAGACTGGGTAGAAGATGAAAGCTGATTACTGACAAAGTTTTGATTCTGCTGGAAAGAAATCTCTTTACTTGATATGTGTTAAAGTCTCCAACATGCAGTTTTTGAATGGAGTTTCTTCAACAAGATGGACACAGTTCTTTGGATCTGTTTTTTCTCCTAAAGGCAGCTGGCATACCCTGTACAAATGTCCGATTGACAAGCGGACAGGTGACCTCCAGTGGAGGATTGTACATGGGGCAATAGCTACAAACAGACATGTGGTACACCTCAATCCTAGTGTTTGGGTGGGTTGTCCCTTTTGTTCTGAGACAGAGTAAATTTTTCATCTCTTTGTGCAGTGTTCACGATTGGGTAATCTTTTGGATTTTTTTAAGTAATTGTTTTTTGTCCCTGGGGGGGAGTTTCTTTTTTTCTTCAATTGTTCATTTTCGGGCCAAAGTATTTATTTCAAAAGAAAAATTTCTTGGTTTTATTTTTTTTATCTGGCAATGCAAAATTGGCTATTTGGAAGACAAGGAAAAACAGACTGTTGGGGCAAAGTTCAATAAACATTTTGCTTATGTTTTTAGGTTTGGTAGCCTCTCCATTGAGGGTGGAGTATGCATATTACAAGTTGGTGGAATATCTACCAAACTTTATAGAAGTATGGGGAATAAATTAAGTATTATGCACATTGTATGATAATTAATTGCTTTTGAGGTTTCAAAAGAAAAAAAAAAGGGGGGGGGGGAAGGAAAATGTAATCTATTCATTTATTTTTTTTTATTTTGTGTATATTTTTTGTAAATCTTTTGTAATAGAAAGTTTATTGTAATAATAAAGGTGAACTTAATCCTCTCTCTGTCTCTGTCTCTGTCTGTCTGTCTGTTTGTCTGTCAATCAATCAATCAATCAATCAATTCAATTCAATTTAATTCAGCTTTATTGGCATGACTGTGGGATAGCACAATGTTGCCAAAGCAATAAACATGTAACAAGTTATACAGGTATAGATAAATAGATAAATAGATAAAAAGAAAAAAAAAAAACATATATATGGCTATATTGTACATATGTTATCACATAACTCAACAAGTGGTAATTACAGAGAGCAGTGGTGAGACTGGAAAGAGAGAAAAAAATGGGAAGAGGGTTCAGCCTTTGTCCCTCATAATATGGCAGGAGGACACATACTGCGCTGCCAAATGGATACAGTTCTCTTTTTCTCCTAAAATATAACAGAGTTTGTCAATGTAGCTTGCTTGATGGAATCCGGGTAAAATTTGAGCAATTTGGGTGAAATAGGTTTCTCTAATGTTGTTATATTTGCTGCACTGTGTGAGGAAGTGCAGCTCGTCCTCTACGACTCCATCGGGGCAGTGTGAACATAGTCTGAGCTCTCAGATAGGAGAGGGAATCTGCCTAGTTCTGCCCTGCAGGCCAGACTAGGGGCATTTCTGTGAAGTCCCAGGATGTTTTTACAGAACTCGAGGTGGACAATTTCAGTGGGGTTTTTATCCCAAGATTTATAGTCTAATTTAAATTTGGGGCCCCAGATTTCACAGCCATACAGAAGAATGGGCTTGATGATGCTATCGAAAATGTTTTATCTATCTATCTATCTATCTATCTATCTATCTATCTATCTATCTATCTATCTATCTATCTATCTATTTATCGATCAGTCTGTCTGTCTGTGTATATCTATCTGTCTGTGTGTCTATCTATCTATCTATCTATCTATCTTCACTAAATAAATAAAACTCGCCCTTTTTGATAAGGTAAAATAATCCTCTAAGCATTAAAAAGGATTTATGTTCTAATTTACCACTTTGCAAACTTTAATTATACTCTTTTTACGGTTCTATTAAAACATGCTTTTATCTCCTGAGCTATAGACTGTATCTAAATGAGATAAAACAGATGGAAGCAACAGCACAAGGACGAATAAATGTCAGATTTTTTGATTGGATGATTTCTTCAACCCTCTAGAGTCAATGGAGGCGCTGGCGCGATCACCTGAGTCTTAATTTTGGGGTCCAGTTCATGCTTAAATGTTCAAAATACATGATTTTCCCCAGCCTGTCAGTAACGCTCGGTTTACGAAGCCCCTTCTTCCAAAAAGCGAATTGTGCTAACTAACTCAACCAGGCCCTGCCCCCCTTTTTTTTTTTGGCGTATGCCTTGGCCGGGAATTATTTAAATGAAGAATATTGTGACGTGTTCGTTCGCGGAAGAAAACTCAAGACTACAATGGAGGCATTTCAGGGAGTTCAGAAACAGTGACACTGATATAGAGAAGAACTCCCGCTGGAGGGACTTTGACACTTTGCAGACCTTTTCCATACTCAAACAGCAACATTACACACTAAAGAAAGATAAACATGTTAAAAAAAAAAGAAGCATAATAGCTCCTTTTTAAAATACTCATTTATAGTCATATGCATAACTATGTTGCTAATATATTACTGTAGCACAGTTTGTGCTGAATACAGTGTAATGAGACTTTAGTTATAAAAATGTTATAAAATAAGCACAAATGTCAGGGCATGTGAAAACATGGTCCCGAAAACACTTCATACTCCAGAAGGTTAATCAAAATTCGAAACGTTATATCAAATGTTATAGTTCTGCCATAATCCTGCTACCCTCACACTTCATCAAGAATGAAGTTTGTGAATATGCAAATGAAATTTGCTGCATGATTCCATTGTAATGGAAGGAACAGCATGGGACAGGAATATTTTCTAAGATTTCTCATTGGATAGAAAGACAATTATACAGGTCTGAAACAACAGGAAGATGAATAAATGTCAGAATTTCATTTCTGACTGAATTATTCCTTTAAAATTGGAAATGTTCTATATTTCATTGAAGTGCAGCCTGTAATAAAACCTTCAACACCCGAAGGCATGTAGAATATTAATTTGATGGACAATTCAGCAAAAGAATGTGCTTGCAGAGATCTGCCCTATCTGGAATCCAAACTAACACCCCAAATCATTGACATAAATTATATTCCAGGACATTTGGGAAGTTATTTAGCGGTCTAGTAAAAAGCAGACCTGTGTCCTTTTCCCACTTCTAAATCCAATTGATTTCTGTAGCAAAGTCTTCGAGAAAAGCCTAATTTCTAGTCAGGAACAAACAAAGCCACTAACCCTACTAAAAAGGCCATCTCTTTAGGTTTTCCCATTTTTCCTCTAAACAATTCATGTGTGATCTGGGGGCGGTGCGGCGTTATTCATTTCCAGAGTAAACCGCTCTAAGTATGCAATCTTTAGGAGCTTTGTGAAAGATTACATATCGCTGCTTTTATAAAGGCGCCATTACTGTCTGGAGAATAATGGGACCCACTAATTTGCCGCTTTGACCTTAAGCTGTTCATCATAGGGTGCGGAGATGAGGCGACTGTGGCGAGAGAGAAATCACATTATTATTTGGCCATAGGGACCGGAAGGGTAATGCTAACATAACACACAGGAGAACAGATAACAGTATTCTCTAAAGGCCATGGCTCAACACATCACCACAGCTTAGAGGCCAAAGGACCGCTGTCATTTCCCAGAAAGGAAACCAGAAAGCACCGTACAAAGATGACGACATGGATAGCACAGAGAACCAGATATGATCCGAACCTACTGGTTAAAGAAATTAACAGCACAGCATGAACACAGAGCAGCTCAGACAGAATGAAATCCAGTTCTGATTGGATGACGCAAGATAGGACACCACAAATCATGAAAGGGCCGTTCAAACATACAGTGTTGTCATCATCATTTTAAACTAACTGAAAATTAACTAAAGTAAAATGCATTTTTATGACTCCAAAACTGAAATAAAATGGCAACAAATTAGTTTTAATTTTAATTAAAATACTACCATTCAATATATAGGGGTCAGTAAGAATAATACTTTTATTCAGCAAGGATGCATAAATTGTTCAAAGGTGACTAAATTTTTTTACATTATTAGTATATGAAATGAATGCTGTTCTTTTGAACATTATATTGATCAAATCTTGGTCAACTTGATTAAATATGGAGCAGCACAACTGTTTTCAACGTTAATAATAATCAGAAAAACTTCTTGAGCAGCAAATCATCATATTAGAATGATTTCTAAAGGATCATGTGACTGAAGACTGGAGTAATGATGCTGAAAATTAAACTTTGATCACATGAATAAATTATATTTGAACATACTGTATATTACAAAAGAAACATTTATCTTAAATTGTAATAATAATTCACAATATTACTGTTCTTACTGTATTTTGATTAAATAAATGTAAACCTGGTGAGCATTATCAAGAGTGTTTCAAAAACATAAAAAAAATCACCATGCTGAGAAATTTAACATGATTAAACTGTTCAAGGATATGAGTTGCCAACCCTAGAATATAAAATAAATAATTATAATAATACATTAGCTAAACTAAAATGAACTAAAATTTAACCCAAAAATAAATTAGGAATACAAACTAAAATAATAATTCTGCAACCCTGAAGTTCAATTAGAGTTGTCAATTTCCAGTGGCTCTTTAAAATGTTTCTGATGAAATTTTGGTTCGGCTTGATGACCATCTGAAATGACCATCTAATTCACCAGTATGAGGCATGTTTTGAGCACTTCCATGCTGGTTTTGGCTTATCACCCAGAATGACCAAGCTGGTCAAGCTGGTCCTGCAACAATAACTACAACATGTAGCCCATCTAAAATGAGTTAAGAGCATCTTGAAAATCACACTGGTCCAAAAATGACTGCTAAATCAGTTTATTTATATAAAATTCATGTCCCAGTTACATTTAATGTTGTCACATTTTTCTGGTCACATAAACATTACATCAAAAAAGAGAAACCAAATACAATTCTATTTTTTGAATTTTTATATTAAAGCTGCAGTCCGTAAGTTTTTCCTCTTTCCTCTTTTTTTTCTAAAACTAGTTGGCACATCATTTGTAATTGAAAGGATTTAATAACAATATATGATTATGGTTACACTTAAAATAGTTACAAAATAGATGTATGAGATAAAAACCTATACCATTAATCGTACCCAGCATATACACTCACCTAAAGGATTATTAGGAACACCTGTTCAATTTCTCATTAATGCAATTATCTAATCAACCAATCACATGGCAGTTGCTTCAATGCATTTAGGGGTGTGGTCCTGGTCAAGACAATCTCCTGAACTCCAAACTGAATGTCAGAATGGGAAAGAAAGGTGATTTAAGCAATTTTGAGCGTGGCATGGTTGTTGGTGCCAGACGGGCCGGTCTGAGTATTTCACAATCTGCTCAGTTACTGGGATTTTCACGCACAACCATTTCTAGAGTTTACAAAGAATGGTGTGAAAAGGGAAAAACATCCAGTATGCGGCAGTCCTGTGGGCGAAAATGCCTTGTTGATGCTAGAGGTCAGAGGAGAATGGGCCGACTGATTCAAGCTGATAGAAGAGCAACTTTGACTGAAATAACCACTCGTTACAACCGAGGTATGCAGCAAAGCATTTGTGAAGCCACAACACGCACAACCTTGAGGCGGATGGGCTACAACAGCAGAAGACCCCACCGGGTACCACTCATCTCCACTACAAATAGGAAAAAGAGGCTACAATTTGCACGAGCTCACCAAAATTGGACAGTTGAAGACTGGAAAAATGTTGCCTGGTCTGATGAGTCTCGATTTCTGTTGAGACATTCAGATGGTAGAGTCAGAATTTGGCGTAAACAGAATGAGAACATGGATCCATCATGCCTTGTTACCACTGTGCAGGCTGGTGGTGGTGGTGTAATGGTGTGGGGGATGTTTTCTTGGCACACTTTAGGCCCCTTAGTGCCAATTGGGCATCGTTTAAATTCCACGGCCTACCTGAGCATTGTTTCTGACCATGTCCATCCCTTTATGACCACCATGTACCCATCCTCTGATGGCTACTTCCAGCAGGATAATGCACCATGTCACAAAGCTCGAATCATTTCAAATTGGTTTCTTGAACATGACAATGAGTTCACTGTACTAAAATGGCCCCCACAGTCACCAGATCTCAACCCAATAGAGCATCTTTGGGATGTGGTGGAACGGGAGCTTCGTGCCCTGGATGTGCATCCCACAAATCTCCATCAACTGCAAGATGCTATCCTATCAATATGGGCCAACATTTCTAAAGAATGCTTTCAGCACCTTGTTGAATCAATGCCACGTAGAATTAAGGCAGTTCTGAAGGCGAAAGGGGGTCAAACACAGTATTAGTATGGTGTTCCTAATAATCCTTTAGGTGAGTGTATGTAGAATTGTACCTGAGAGATAGAGAGAGAGAGGGAGAGACAGGCTTTATAAAAGATAAAAGAGAAAGAGCCAGAGCAAAGAAGCCCCAGTGAAAAGAAGAGCCAGAGAGCAGGCCCCAAGAAGAGAGAGCCAGAGAGTAACAGAGACAGAGCAACAGTTGCAATATTCTTCTATCCCTTCCTTGGCCATGTGACTAAAACCCAAATGTGAGACATTCAAACTGACCAATCAGATAATTTCAACTTCCCCCACTGTACTAAAGGTGTGACACACATGGCCTTGAGGACTATCACCACCTCTGTCTTTAGAAATTCCAAATGGCCCTTGTGGGGGTTGAAACAGTAAAGCAAGTGTCTTTGTTTATTTTCAAATATATTTGATTATTTTCAATCCTACATATGCCACTTTTGTTTTGACCAACTGAGAAAAAAAAATCATTAGAATAAATCACGCTACAAATGGTGATTACATTTAACGATCACTTAGCTCATATCACATCAAACCGTGCAAATTATTATTATTGTTATACTTTGTTCTTTAATTGTTAATGTTAACAACATCAGCATTGCCTGACTACGTGCATTTAGTGTGTATTAGCGTTACCTGTAGATTTCAATTTGTGTACAGTCTAATCTTTTGCTTTTGATTACAGGTGAATCTCCAGTTGTCACTGATGATTGTCGTTTGGACCTTTCTGGTTTACAATCCGCTATCAAAATGATACGTTTAATTATTGCAGCTGCTGTGAGAAAAGGCTATAAATGATCCGCCACCTGCAGCATCCTCACATGCGATACGACTGCTAGTCGGACTCCTTCTTTATGTCTTCAGATGTGACGTAATGACGCAAAGACGAACGCCGTCATGCTCGAATTTCCCGCGGAAAGCTACCAGTTCCACACAAATTAGAACACATTATTACAAGTTAGCTGGTTATGTACTTGCTAAAAAATTATTTGGGATAATTTTTTACCAAAAGCTTTAAGAGAAATATCATCAGTTTATTTTTTAGGCATTTTTACATCTATTTAAAAATAATAACTAAAGGCAGTAACCATATATTTTACTTGTGAATTGCTGTTCAGCTGTTCTTTTTCTGGTCATAGACACAAAGATGTACCTTTAATTTCCCCAAGCTGATTGCTCACCAATAATTCCCACAGTCATCATGTTTTCAGGCCATTTCAAGTTTGATTTTGACGACATAAAGTGGTGATATTAAGTGACTGAGTTGTTTACTTACTTTTGAATTAGTCTTTCCATTAGCGCCATAATGTTGTTCATTAAGGCAGATTCGCGCACAAAATCAAGAGGCGGGAATTATCAATCATAACCAGTTATATCCAATCATAATGCGATGGAGGTTTTGCCTCTGCTCACGTGACTTTCCTCCATTCATTTTCAATTACCCCCTTTTAAACCCAGTGCACACTTTAGGGGGTCTGTTAAAAGTCAATGGTCTCAGGGGAGGCAAGAGAGTCCCGCTGTAACTTTACCTGCTGGTGTCGCTGTTACTAGACAGTGTTATTTTAGTAAAACGAGTGATTGATACACTTTTTAATGTCACATTAAAATGCTCCTAATGGATTCTGCATTATCGTTCCTGAATTCTGGATCTCAAGAGACTCGGTGACACCGCCTGTAGTCCCGGACAACATTAAGTGTCCTTTCTAGTGGGGGCTGTGATAAATCCCACACATTCAAACAGTCATTTAAAGCTAGCCTTGTTGTAAATTCTCCTGACCTACCCGTCCAGCTCCAATCCCAACAACGGTCGACTGATCTAATCTAAGTGACCTACAGCAGGCGGGAATTGATAGGCGTTCCTGGTGAGTAATGCATTTGGTCTTCGTGGACCTCTCTTCCAATGAGCTCTACATGATCTAGTAGCAGGGATTGTAATCGCACAGATCAAATTTGTCCAGATTTCCGCCGCTATTGGGAAGTAATAGAGCTTTGCTTAACAGCTTCAGAGGAGAGCTCTTCCATCACGGAGAAAGCTCGGCTTAATGAATTTACTGCGCTCTAGTAAAGTTATCAGATTTCTCGCTGTGTGTCAAACCCTTACGTTTCGTCCCTGTGCGACAGGCCAGGGTTCTTCAGCATTCTGTGACATATTCCAATTAAAGTACAATTGAAAGCTTGTGTATGTGTTCCTTTCTTCCAGTACAGCAGTTTGTACAAATCTGATGATCGGCCATGATTATGCTCAATCTGACTTTTGGCTGAATTCAAAATTAAGAACTCAACATAAAAAGAGTCAAATTAGCAAAGCATTTTTAATGTTATAAATCACAGCAATTTTTCGGCAAAGGCTGCTAGATAACATAAAAAGAGATGAACTTTTCAAGAATTGTACTTAGGAACATTTTTACAAACTTCTTTCAAACTTTCAAACTTTATGCTCCTGAGCTTTAAAGACAATTACGCAAAACATTTAAATTGTCATTATTTAGAGTATTCAGAATTGAATGAAAGAAGATTGATTCACTTGTAGTTGAACTGACCACACCCCACAGGAAGAACTGAATTGGAATCCGGAAATTGTAATGACAGGAAGAAGAATCAATCCATCCATCCATCCATCCATCCATCCATCCATTCATCTATCATCCATCCATCCACCATCCACCATCCATCCTCTCAATCATCCATCCATCCATCCATCCACCATTCATCCATCATCCATCCATTCATCTATCATCCATCCATCCACCATCCACCATCCATCTATTCATCTATCATCCATTAATCCATCCATCCACCCACCCATCCATCCATCCTCTCAATCATCCACCCATCCATCCACCATTCATCCATCATCCATCCATTTATTCATCCATCCACCCACCCATCCATCCACCCACCCATCCATCCATCCATCCATCCATCCACCCACCATTCATCCATCATCCATCCATCCACCCATCCACCCACCCTTATATGTTTATCTATCTAGATAGATCTTCAGTTCAAACTCAATTCAAATGCAGGAATAGAAGTCTGATTTAAAAGTAATTCTCAATTATAATTTGAATGTAACAGAACAGTACTATTTACATTCCATGCATCTTGATGCAGTCTGCCTAACATCTGTTTTTTGTATTCTGTGAAAGATAATCATACAAGTTTAGGACAACATTAGTACATAAAGACAAGATTATCATTGGTGAACTATCCCTTTAGCCACACCACTCAATAAGTTAACAGCCATATTTGAAATAATTCTTGCACAGCTACAGACCTCATGCAAATAAATAAATTACATTAATCTGAGCTATTAATTTTAGGCACCTCAGAAATATATGTTGGGCAACAATTAGGGTACCATTTAGAGAATTTAATTGATTGCAATCCAGAAAGCCCTTGTAAAGAACACCAATCAGTGATTGTGATTAACAGCATTGCGTTGCAGCAACTTTTGGCTCAACCATATTTTCCACAATGTGATCAAACGCATGAAGGTCGTCATTTTCACAGACGCTCACATCGTGAACGTGTCACATTGTACAGTTGACTTCCTTTGTACTGGTAAATTATGATTCTCCTCCTCGTGTGTCTGGCTTCTCTTTTATCACTAAGATTTCGGGAAGTGTGGAGCAGTTAATGGCTGATGTTGTTAAAACATTGGGACATCTCTGCGTGATGTACTTTTATCAGTACTCCTGACAGCTTTAATTAGCGAGAGTGTGTTTGGCTATATGAGAGAGAGCAAGAAACAGAAGTTTCTTCTTATTTCTACGACCATGGATAGAGCTTGCGGCTTTGTTCAGTGTTTGGCCTGAGAGACAACAGGCTTCAAAAGGCCTGACAAGCGTGGAAGCAGAAATGGGATCATTAATGAGGGCGAATTGATTCCCCAGATATGCTTTCATACTCCTCTAGAGCATTGTTTACTATTCTAAAGGCTCAAAGCAACCCAAAGTTTGTCCTTTTGGAATAATACTTTATACCAGACAACCACAGCACAAACAGTTACTTAAGATCATACAAGTCCAATAGAGAAAGGCAAAGATGGAGATAGAAAGATGTTGCATATGGTACACAAATAGATTCAGAAACTACTAAAAATTAGGTTTTCTTTTACCACAAATGGCCACTGAAAGCTCTGGTACCTAAATGTAAGGAAATGTTAATCATCAACACCAGGATAATAAATACAAATATAAATAATGAAAAATAATATAAATATTATATTTTGTTGTTTGTCTTTTGATTTATATTAAAAAACTGCACTTTTTGCAGCATTCCTATACTGGTAAATACCTGAGTAAATGTGTATTTTGTAGCAATAAACATTAAATAAACGAAATAAAACAAATAATAAACCTCTAATAAAACTAATAAAACATACTAATAAAACCCCAGCATTGAGTAAATTTGTACTTTATAGCAATACACATTAAATAAACTTCTATAAAAGAGCAAACAAAACAAAACAAAAGTTTTGGACCAATGTTTATTTTGTAGATATTGATCTATCAATATCTACAATACATTAAATTAATCTCTTGTTGTTAATCTCTTTATTGGTTGAATGGAATACATACAGTCAACATTACAATACTTAAAAAGAAAAAAAAACTAATTAAATTGAGAAAATTGAATAAGATGATTTACTTGTTAATAGTAAATAATTTATTTTGGGGAAATATATGTAGTAAAAGGGTTGAATGAATAATATAATAATTAGATATTTAGAAATAGACAATGGAAATATAATGGATTATTCATATACAGATTAGGTCAGAAATACGGCATATGGCTTTGACGTCAGACTTTAAAACACCTGAAATGTATGGTAGATATTGGGTAAATCATGAGGGTGAACTGATCCCTCAGACTTGTCATCCTCTAGAACATTGTTTACTATTCTAAAGGCTCAAAACAACCGAAAGTTTGTCCTGTTGGAAAAATACTTTAAACCAGACAGCCACAGCACAAACAGTTACTTAAAATCTTGCACGTCCAGTAGAAAAGCAGAGACGAGACAGAGAGATGTGAGAAGCTTTTATGACCTCCTCCTCTTCCTCTGCCCTTCACCTCTCTGCATATCAAGAAAGAAAGCAACACAATTTCCCTTCCTTTATGAGACTGATGCATACAATTTGAGACCCAGTCAACCCTGCTATATCTCACTGCTTACCCTAGCCGAATGAAGACCAAATCCTTTTTGGAGGACTCTCTTTCCGTGAATTTATTCCCACTCCGAAAGACACTCATCAAGTTAACAATATGGCTTTTTATCAGCACCAATACATACTGCAAAATGACTCTATGCCCTTGGACAATTACTCTGTATAAGAGATTGAAAATGTAAGTAAGTTTTGGCATAATGCATATATATTCCCCCTTTTTTCCCATTGTCATTATTTAACTATTGCATTTTTTTTTTCTGTTAATATTATTATTATTACTATAATTATTATTTATTTTCATTATTATTTCATTATCATACTGTTTAATTAACATCCTCCAAGTCAGTTCTGGGTTGGTTGGGAAGGGATTTAAAATGTAAAAAAAAATACAGTCTCTGTACAAACAATAGCATTTGTCTTTTTTAAAAAAAAGAAAAAAAAAGAAAAGAAAAAAATCATGATTCCACAAATAATTAAAAAGCTAAAACCATAAAATAAATTTAAAAAATCTTATTTTTAGCACAGGGGCGTGCAGGAAGGAAGACAAAGACAGGTGAATAAAGTTCTAGGCTATAGTTTAAAGGGGTGATGAATTGAGAAATCAACTTTCCCTTGATCTTTTGATATATAAAAGGTCATGGTAATATAGGAATATCCTGTAAGTTTCAGAGCTGAAAACTTCCTTAATAGTCAAAGAAAAGCTTTTATAGACACCAGACCCAGCAAACGACAGGTTTTTCAAAGTGGGGATCTATGACATTAAAGGGAGGCAAGCACCGCCTCAGCAGAAGAATATCCACGCCTACTTCATCGCTGCCTGTTTAGCCCCGCCCACTGATTCACGCATAGGCCTAGTGTTAAACCATCGAGCTACAAAGCAATAAACATGCCGTTGAGGATTACAAAATATTGTGCAGTAAGTGGGTTCAACAGTAATGCAACATGTAAATAACTGTGTTCATTCTAATGCTTGATCTGAAATGTGATGATTCATGTAGCTACAATGATCATCGCTGCAACCTTTCATGCCACAATCTTAAAATAAAGCCATAGATCTTAATGTAATGCAATACTTTTCACGATTAGTTAACCATGAGAGCTGTAATTGTAAAAACGAGATAAAAGAGGGAGTAATACTATTTAAAATGCAAAGACGTTAGCCAGTCACAGCAGTGGGTGTTTACACTGAAGTCTCCAAGCGGACATGGCCCTTAAAACAGAGCGTTCAGAGAAAAAGGCTAAAATCAGTGTAGGAAAAATGCCTTTTATTTATAAATTATGAACATTTTTGATGTAAAAAGCATTCTAACATTATAAGTGCACCCCAGAAAACATCATAAAACGATAATAAAAACACAGTTCATGACCCCTTTAATAACAAGTAATCCAAAAGCAGGCAGCGAGGCATAAGTAAAACACAACTAAACATAACAGTGACCAGACAAGAAGTGCAGGAGAAGGAACAAGATTTTAAGTAACTGAACACAAACGAGGATAATAAATGCACAGCTGACACACATGAACTAATAATGACGGTAACCATGGAGACAGCTGAGCGGCAGGAATCTGAACAAAGAAACATGTGACAAATGAAAACAAACTGAAAGTCCACGAACTAAACATAATGGTAACAATTCTGTTCCAGCTAGTTGCCAAAACTAAATTTTTATTTTGTATAACTTGATGTACTAAAATAACTCCAAATAAAAATGAATAAATATGTAGACATATTAAAAAAATTATAATAATTATTAAAAGAAAAAAATACAAAAAATAAAAACTAATTCAAAAAATATAAAAAAAGAGCTATAATATTGCAATGATACTTAATGAACACTGCAACTAACATGTAAATAATTTACATATGAACTACTTTACAGGCGTACAAATGTTTACAAGTTCACCTAAAGCAGTCCATTACAGGTCAGAGAACTTGTTTGGAGAAAGTGAAAAGTATCATTGAAGCTCGACTCCAAAGACCTCGGGAACAGGGCCAGCCACTGACTCAAAATACATCTGGTATCTCTGCGTGCTACACAGCTTGGAAAGCTTCCTTTGCATGTGATTGAGATGTTGATACATCCAAAGGGTTGCAGAGTTTGATAGCAACTCAATATTAGAAATAATAATTAGTGATGCTTGCTAAGACAAGAATCGCTATTACTATTCCTCATAGTACGGTTAGGGACTTGAAATGCTCCAAACCCTAATTATTAAACTTGAAATACAGACAATAGCTATGATGCTTTGGGCAATGTTCTGTTTGGAAACCTTGGGTCCTGCCATCCATGTGGATGTTATATAAACGAATATAATAAGATATAAAAAATAAAAACAAATTCAAAATGTTAATACAAATAATAATAGTATCTCAAATAGTATCTCAGAAAATGTCAAATTTTTAGCTGAACTCCACTGGAATTTAACAATAACAATTTGCATTCCGTCTTTATCAACCAAATATTTATAAATCGTCATGAGCGCAAACCTCCCACGCTGTTCTAAAAATGAGTGATTACTGTATAGCCTATATGCAAATATTTACAGTCATTTGTGTTTCAAACACTAGTTTGAAACAAGCAGAAGCCCACTCATGTTGCTTTAGCATTTGGTCTGCCAGTGCAGGGAGAGCCAGCTTGACATCGCTGCCAACTGTGTCGCCTCGCCCATATCCGCATTTCCTTCCCATCAACGCCGGAGATGAATCAATTGAAGGTGCCGCCTAATCTGAAGAGAATGAAGAGTGAAGATAACAGGCAGAACCGGGGAGTAAAAGAGAAAGCAACAAAATTACAGCAAAAAGCCGGCAGAAATGTCAGCTCTATCTCAGGTACTTGTCGGTTAGTTGCAGCTGGAGTTTGCAAAAGCTGTTTAGATAGTAGGTCTATCTGTTGAAATTGGTTGAGAAAGTCTTAGTGGTTGCCAGCATCTAAAATACATTATGGCATCACAAATGAGATCTTTTTAATATCTAGCTCTCTCTCTCTCTACTAGACATTTATGAGATTGAATGGAGAGCAAATAGAGTCATTTACTTAGAATGTTGTTTTTGTTTCTTATTAAAGAAATTCATGTTTTTTATTCAGCAGGGATGTATTTAATTGATTGAAAGTGACAGTAAAGATGTTACATAACAATTATATTTCAATTAAATACTGCTCTTTTGAAATTTAAAAAAAAAAAATGAAAGAAAAAAAAAACTAAAATGTATTACAGTTTCTACAAAAATATAAAGCAGCACAACTGTTTTCAGCATTGATAATAATAATAAATATTTCAAATCAGCATATTAGAATGATTTCTGAAGGATCATGTGACACCGAAGACTAAGTAAGATGATGCTAAAAATTCAGCTTTGATCACAGGAATAAATTATATATTATTATAGATGACGACCCCACACTTTTGAATAGTGTAAGTCAGAGATCTCAATGAACTCTATTTCTCATCAAATTCTCCCATTGTCAAATAATATGCTATCCACTCTCATTTTATAGCTCTCTACTATTAACCTACTTTATGTCAACAATTGTCTCATTTGTTTCTTCTAAGGACATTTTAGGAGAAACATCTGAGACAAAGGCCATGCTTAAATGACACATAAACTTCTTTATGTTTCGTGAGCTATGAAACAGCAAACCCTGAGCAATAAAATGGCCCTCTGGGATATGTTGATGACTAGTCATTTTCAGCATCAGGACATATAAGAGTTAACATGCTCTTTCAGGCTTATATTGCTCCTGGCATACACAACGTCAAAATCAATTCCCAGCATGGTCAAACACAACTCCTGTGGTCAGCAGACTCGAGCACTGAATTAACAAGCATTCAGCAGCTAAGCAGAGCATAAGTGGCCATCTATCCGCCCGCTATGTGTGCCCTGTCTTTACGATGGAGCCTGGGTGGTGTATTTTTCTCAATCAGAGAAGACAGCCATGTGGTCAGAGGAGAGGCACAGATGGAGGGGAGGGATGTTGGAGACCACAGCACTGAATCTCCCTGCTGGGATCTACAGGAGACTAACAGCCAAACCAAAAAAAAAAGAAAAGAAAAAAAGACAAAGCAAAGCACCACATTTAAACTGTGACATTTTCAGCTCACACGCTGCACTACTACATCGACTTACTGAGAACATTGACTTTTGTGACCTATTTATATTACAAAGATGTCTCTTTTTTTGTAGTAGAGCACGGGACTCCAACGTTGGATCGATATATACAATTTTCAGATGTTATCATTCTATTGAATTAATTACGGTCACAAGCTGTAATCATTGACTTGCATGGTCATTGTGTCTGCTTAACTGAATACATGATGTTTAGTAAACACAACTTGTATTATCTCTTTTTCTACATTTTATTTTTTGGCCTTTTTTTTCCTTTTGATAGGACAATACAAGAAAATTATGGGTGAAAAGGAAAGGAAAATAAGGGTATATCATAGATAGATAGATAGATAGATAGATGCTTAGGAGGAGGACGATGAGATGGCGAAGGGATGGTGACAGGAAACGGCGGAGGGAGGGATGGTAACAGGAGGACAACGGAACCCAGGCAGAGATGATGGAAGATGCCCACTGATGCAGACCCAGAGCATAGCAGTGACAACAGCTCACAGTGGAGTCGAGGGACAGAGGAGCCAAGGTGTTGACAGGGCCAGTGATATCAATGCGACGAGCCCTGGGTGAAGCCTGGGGAGGGAGGGGAAGGAGGAACCCACTGTAGCCATAGATGTGGAGGGACTGAGCGCAGCGGAAGCCTTGTAAGTTCATGGCAAAAGTAGAGTGACGACTGACCGAGGTGGAACCGGTGGGACGAGGGAAGCTGGTGAAGCCACAAGGCCGAGGGTCTCTGGTGGAGCCAAAGGGTGGGAGGCACCAAGGTGGACTTGGCTCTAGCAAAGTCTTTGTGGTTGAGGGTGGTGGTGGGCGGGGCTTTGGCTGTGTACTGGATAGGGAACAGACACTCTCCAGACACCTGATAATGGCCTCCCTCCAGTCAAGTCCAGAGGTGTCTGGGAGGTCTACAGTCTACAGTTGTTTGCCCCGATCCAGAACAGCGATGGTTTTGTCGTCGCAGGGGCAGGTGCTGGCAAGACGGCAGAACTGCTCTGTGAAATTAAAACAGTCCAAGCCCTTTTGGGCTGCAATTTTAGCAGCATAATCCATTTCTTAGGGTCCAGTCTTCTGTCATCAAGTGTTGCACAGACAGATGATGAAAAAGGATAAAGTTAAAAACACAAGTCTTTAAGAGTCACCCACAGCATAACATAGAACAAAAGGAAGTTGCATACACGCTAACGCAAGGGAGACCGGACACTAAACACAGGAAATGGCTGAACTTAAGTATGCTGAAAAACAAGGTAATTAACACAGCTGAACTAAACGAACTAATAACATTAGTAACCATGGCAACACAAGAGAAGTGGGGAAAGAACAAAGGAACACAGGAAACTAATCAATACAAACTAAAAGTCCATGAAAACGAAACTAAGAACAAACACAACTGAATATTTCTAACAGTTCATCTCAAAAGTTTTTTTTAAATGTATTTACTTACTCTTAAACTTGAACCAAATTCTAGTTGTTTGTAAATTCATACTAACTCTATGACAGTAAATGTGTTAAAGGTCAAAGGTCTTAGAAATGAACTTTACTGAATCCAGCGGATTTGTTATGTGCCTGAGTTTTATTTGCTGAGCACTAGCTTGTAAAATCCAACTTCAAACACTGTGACAGGCAGCAGATCTGCGGCATTTGCAAAAGGACGAGTTCAAATCCAACTCCCCTTTATTGTCCCGATAAGGGGAGGATGTGTTTGGTGTTCCTGAAAATAACAAATGCTCAGCAAGATACTGAATGTAAAGAGGTGTTTTTATTCATGAAACTACCAAGAGCAGCGCTTCCTTGCATTTAAAATATTGCAAAATGAAGTGACTTTATCCTGATATACCTGGACTGGATGATAACGCACTTAAAAACCGATATGCAAAGCAAATCACAAAAAGCTTTTTCCCCCGTGAACTCTGCCTGTGGTCTTAGCTTACCTGACAGCCCATGACTGCAGTACCACTGTACGTGACATCTTTACATTTATAGGGATAAAGGGAGGTTAGGGCTGAAGATAAGACTCCAGTGTGTGTCAACATTGAATGTTAAACTGAATTGCCCAAAAAAAAAAGAGTACATGGTCTGATCTTTTATACATCACATTGCGCCTCACCTCTAAATTCAGAGGAAAGAGAATAGAAAAGTGGATTTTGTCTGGATGTTCCCACTCAGAATGTGTTTTTTTTTATCCATTACATTACTATAGTAAAGACTCCATAAACGCAAAATTAGTTTAGCATCTTTCAGTCCATATCTGTGGCTATTAGGGGTGTCGAAATTAATCGTTTCTATGATGCATCGCGATGCAGACAAGGACGATTCAGTATCGGTTCAGTAATAGACTGATCTTCAATTCCCGCACTATATGCAGATTTAATGGTTCACATCACCGAAACCAATAGATATGAGCTGCATTTTATTGATCAGCAGCTAATTTCAAAATCAACGACCGCAATAGGAGAGAGTGCGGCAACAGTACTGGTAAGATCATTTAGTTTCTTTACTTTTAATGAATATGATTGTGTGTTGAGCATCTGTGACTTACTTTCGGTTTTATTTGCGGTAGTTTGTGCGTTAGCTTGATGAAGAGATACTCAGCTGCTTGTCTGCAGCGATGCGTGCTGCAGTAGCGTTCTCATATCTGGCTATAACATGACATAGCCTATAACACGCTCTCACACGTTTATTTTTTTTTAGCATTGTTGGGATGAGTAAAATTTACATATGTGGTTTCAACAACCAGATGCATTTAGACTTTAGTTTCGACTGTAATGCGGCCCAGACCACCTCCTGAAGTGGCTTTTAGTTTTTACTTTTGTGTATTTGTTCTAAATGCTCCTGTTGTCTTCTGTGCCCAGAGTTGAGTTTTGTTTGATGTTTGATACATTCAAGAAGCTTGTTTTCTTTGAGCAGGTAAAATTAAAGGTTCAGTGACTGCTTGTATTTATTGTAGGGTTGCCACCTTCTGTGTGGCAAAATAAGGGACACCCATTCACAACACCCAGACCCGGATGTGTCTGTCACCGCATGATAATTTAAGTCAGACAGTCTGAGCAACTGAAATGCTTCTCTGCAAAGTGTGCAGTTCGCCTTATGTTCATCAAGAGTTACTGGACAGACCTATTAATACCTTTTTTCTTAATGTGATCACAATGAACATCGTGACAACATCATCACAACATCACATTTTTTCTGAAATTGTTCATTGTCACGATGTGATGTTGTGATGATGTCACGATGTTCATTGTGATGCATCATACATCGAATTGAACTGAATCAATGGCATGATAACCGTAATCAAACCGAACCGTGAGACCAGTGTACGTTCACACCCTTAGTGGCTATGCTAGTGTGCTAATTAAAGTTGCAGAAATCATTCACTATATATGCATTCGGAAGTCTTTTTCTTCCAGGAAAAAGGAGGAAAATTTGATGACTCTTGTTATAGTTACTCATATAACTATAAAGGATAATAAAGGTTTTTTGTCTAATAAAATTTTTACACTGCACAAACAAACAGTTTTCTTAATCTACATTACGTTTTGTTTTTGTTCCTTCTTTCATACAATGTTGTCCAACTGAATTGGTAAACACATAAACAAATACATAAAGTTGTTTTATTATAAAAGTTATTTTAATTATTTCTATGCAAATCATTTTTTGTGAAACTAATAGTTAGAAAACACTCTTAATGCCACATTGGGCCTCATTTATGAATCATAGGTAAGGACAAATATTCATCTGAATCATTAGTAAAAACATTATTTCATAAACGATCAAGTCGGTACTTAAATAAGAATTGTTTTATAACTGATTTACACTGAAATTTATTCTGCTCATCTTTTGTGAATGAGGCCCAGTGTCTGTCTTCCTTATTTATGGGAAACATGGATGCCAAAACATAGTACACTAAAGATATTATTCCTTGCTAAATTGCAATTTAACACTGTGAGGCCATAACACGATTGCAGATTATTGATGCCATTTAAAGTGATGATAAAGCAAAAAATGCAAATCACAGTAATAAAATAAAATCTCAAAAGCACTGACAACTCTGTTATATCTCAGAAGTCACATATAACATTGAATCTTTTTTAATCTATTTGCAGTGTTTGATCCTGAAAATATCAATCACACTTTCTTTTCTTCGCTCACATTTTAAAATTACAATAAAGTATTACTGTGTGCTTGTTAATGTGCATTCCCTTCTTTCTTTTGTTTTGTGAATGGATGCTGCCATTCCTGCTGATTTTTTTCTTCTTCTTTTTTTGTTTATTATTATTGCTTGATAAAAACTTCAATCAAGATTACTCCTTAAAAAAATCCATATGTCATTTTCGGCAGTGACCATACAGACATAAATGACGTTGACAAGGAAATATTTGCATCTTTCACGTGTCATATCACCAAAATATGCATGGTATAGTGTGAATGATCTTATTTTAGATAAGTTCTATACACTCTTTTATATGTTTTTGTATTAACAACTTTGAGTAAAACTCCAAATTTAAATCTGTTTCCAGATATTTGTGTAGTAACGTGAAGCAAAAACAATTTGAGTTGTTTTGTTTGAGTTCAGTGATCTTAAATCTTTAAGTTGGCTGAACTAAGTACTTAACTTGCAAAATTAAGTAAGTAACCTCTAGCTGCCTCTACTAAGTCATAGTAAGTTTAATCAACTCAAAAACGATGAGCTAATTTACTTGAAAAATTTAAGGCAATGGGTTTCCTCAGTTCTTCTTAAGTAAAGTCAACTAATTATAATAGATACAACTAATTTCTTGCTGTTCAAAGTGAACATTGAACAATCTGTTGTGCTAGCTTGCTATATTTCCAACCTCAGCATATACTTTAGCTTTTACGGTACGTTTCTAGTTCGCTTACCGGAGAGAAATTGTCAAAGGAAAAAAGACAGTTGTCAATGAAAGGTGAAGCGCAGGAGAGTTCTTTATTGCTTTTGAGAGGTTACTAATCTGCACTGCAAACAGACTCTTAGAGTAGCTTTATCCCGGCCCTTTCAGTGTGACCTAAAGTAAATAAATAAATAAATAACTGTCGATTTTTTCCTCTTTTTATTTATCTTCTTCCCACCACTGCATTTGTGTTGACAGTTAATTTAACCGGATCAAGGAGTCCACTTGCCTTGTCCAAAGAAAGTATGACAAATGGCATGTGGTAAAGCCTTAAGACCATCTTCAGACTGCCCTAGCAAGGCCTCTCGCTGTCCATGGAGATTAACCTTTCCAACACCAGTGACACAATTTTCCATTTTTGTGCAGAGCTCTCAGGAAGGTGTAAGGATCTTGACGTCGACACATGCCATGATTGACTTTAAAGAGTGGAACAAGAGCGGACGGTGCTCAATAAACTGTTCTTGTGAAACCACTCGTGAAATCCACTTGAATTTAAAATGATTTCTTCCCTGTTTCAAGTTCACGTCTGCCTCTAGCGTTGAATGAAACTGTGTATGGAGTAAAAATGATGACATATAAAGTTGCAAGTACTGCAAAAGATAAAGCTATATTTAATGACAAAGCAGATTTTATTTTGTGACACCTTTTCTTTTTCACTTAGCAATACGTACAGTATGCCCCCGGTTTCACAGACAAGGCTTAAAGGATTAGTTCACTTTAGAATTAAAATGTCCTGATAATTTACTCACCCCCATGTCATCCAAGAGGTTTATGTCTTTCTTTCTTTCTTCAGTCAAAAAGAAATTAAGGTTTTTAAAGGAAAACATTTCAGGATTTTTCTTCATATAGTGGATTTCAATGGCAACGGGTTAAAGGTCCAAATTGCAGTTTCAATGCAGCTTCAGAGAGCTCTACACAATCCCAGCCGAGGGATAAAGGTCTTATATAGCGAAATGATCGTTCATTTTCTAAAAAAAAAAAAAAAAAAAAAAATATATATATATACTTTTTAATCACAAATGCTTGTCTTGCATCTCTGCGATGCGCCATGCATTACGTAATCATGTTGGAAAGGTCACGCGTGTTTATCAGTTTTACGTGTATTTATTTATATATAAACAAAGTCAAGCAGCCAAGCTCCAGAAAGGTTATTTATGCAAAAATAAATAAATGACTACAATTTGTGCACTAAGTCTCAAATAGATGGTGTGCTGTGGTATCTGGTACTAAGATGTTAGCAGCAGATCCTTTAAGTCCTATAAGTTGCAAGGTGGGGCCTTCATGGATCGGAATTGATTGTTCAGCACATCCCACAGATGCTCAATTGGATTGAGACCTGGGGAATTTGGAGGCCAAGTCAACACCTCAAACTCGTTGTTGCTTTGTGGCAGGGCGCATTATCCTGCTGAAAGAGGCCACAGACACCAGGGAATACCGTTTCCATGAAAGGGTGTACATGGTCTGAAACAATGATTAGGTAGGTGGTACGTGTCAAAGTAACATCCACATGGATGGCAGAACCCAAGGTTTCCCAGCAGAACATTGCCCAAAGCATCACACTAGTTAGCCAGCCAGTTAGCATCAGCTAACAATATTTTAACAAAAGGATTAATACATTTTACATTTTCATATGTATACATTAATACATTTTCATATTTATTTTGGCTTGTCTTTTTAATTTTAAGCTAAAACATGCTTGTACTCTGATTTTGCTGTAAACATATAAAGCAAATTGCTTTGTCAGAATGAGGGCATTTTACCCCACCCTGGGGGGCATTTACCCCATCTGTGGTACAAATAAAATTTTTGTTAAAAATCTAATAACATGAAAACTCTGGATATTTTTCATACTTGGCTTATAATTTAAGTCATTATCACTGAAAACTAGGATAACTATTCTAGACACATTTTACTTTTGTTTCACAGAAAAGTTTTCCCCCACTCTACCCTACTGACCAATGCGGACCGGGAACACCCCACAAGAGCTACAGTTTTGGAGATGCTCTGACCTAGTCGTCTAGCCATCACAATTTGTCCCTTGTCAAACTCACTCAAATCCTTATGCTTGCCCATTTTTCCTGCCTCTAACACATCAACTTTGAGGACAAAATGTTCACTTGCTGCCTAATATATCCCACCCACTAACAGGTGCCGTGATGAAGAGATAATCAGTGTTATTCACTTCAACGGTCATAATGTTATGCCTGATCGGTATATATATATACTTGCATTATAACTTGTAATACATAAATACATACATACATACACACGTACTTGGACATGGAAAATAAGTGGAATTATAACTTGTAATAAAGTGATGACATCATTACAGTGATTTTATTCATGTTCACTATAAACTGCAAAATAAATGATTCTTCATAGAACTTCCTTAGGAAAAAACAAACAAAAAAACACACAGTACAAGGGTTTGGAGCATCAAGAGGGTGAGTAAACGATGACAGAATTATTGTTTTTTTGGGTGAACTAACCCTTCAAGGCTAAAATTCACATTTTGCTACATTCAATGAAAGTGCTGTAAACCCTTGACATGACCTACTGATGTCATTGCTCTGCAGTCGGGGTGACACACTTTGTCATGTAGCGTGTTTGAGAAGAATAGCTTTTGACAGCCGGCAGTGAGATCTGTCTGAGTAATGGTTTGAGCTCAACGTGATTGGGCTGAAAGCCTGCAAACATGATGGACACATGACATGGCTCAAAAAACCCACGCGCAAGAGTAAAATGACACATCTAAGGGTCCTCTGCATGTCTAACATAATAAATGCAAGCCAGGAGCTTCAAGCTCACGCGCCTACTCAAAAACGAGGACATGTTCCTGGATCAAGTTTCTTATTAAACATTCACAGCCTTAAACCGCCATATGTAACTCTAATTTACCTCTAAATGCAGAGGGAATAGACCACAAATATTCTTAAAAGTATGAAATAGACTTGTGACTATTCCTGTGCCTAATGCCTATTATGTCAAAAAAAGTTTCAGTTACACTTTGTACTGTAGTAATGGTAGCTACAATTAACAGACACGCGTAATTGGACTAACCGTTAAAAAGTTTCTCCTGCATCCTATTCTATCCAGAATATGCACGCGTAAATTTGCATTTCCTTTTGCCTGAGACTTGTTATTTCAATTTTGGTGTGCAAGAGTCTTTACATTTGCTCCCCCCAAAAAAACACAAAAGTAAACAAGCCCAGCCTAGGTGAGAAAAAGTAACGCAAAAGTAACGAGACACATTACTTTTCTTAAAAAGTAACTAAGTAACACAATTATTTACTTTTTAAATGAGTAACTCAGTATTGTAATGCATTACTTTTCAAAGTAACTTTCCCCAACACTGTTAGTTAATACATTAACTAATGTTAACTAATGAAACCTCATTGTAAAGTGTTACCAGTAAGTAATAGAGCTCAATTGAATGTGGTAGTTCACTATTAACTAATCAATAACTAAAAATGTTTTCATTTCCCCTGGAGAAATACTAAGAACTAGTATATGGGCCATTCTACAAAACTTGGAAACATCTTGAAAAAAATTCTGTTTTGTATTTTTCAGAAAGTTTGTCACTATACCGAAACACAATAATATATAATTTATTAACAAGGGTTCCCTTTTAGTTGGCCACGTTCAACGTTACGTCGGAACGTCACTGATGTTATGGGGCTCGCATTCGATTCCCCATAACAACGGGGATGTTCCAACGTAACGTCTCCGTTCCCTCCTTCAGGGAACGAGGGTTACATACGTAATCGAGACATTATACACTAAAAAAAATTACTTGTTGAATTTATTTAAAAAAGCAGCATCAAGTGGTTCCACGCAACTATATTGAGTCATTTTTACAAATAACAATTTAGTTATATGAACAAAAGAAATTCAAGTAAGGCTGACAATTTCTTTGAGTAAATACAAACCATTTGAATGTATATGTGCAGTTTACTTAATAATGTTATGTTAAATTTATAAAAGTTTATTATGTAAGGTGAACACATTTATCGATTTAATTTACCTTATTAAATTAACTATTTGCTCTGCAAGTGTAAGTGGAAAACTATTAAATAACAACAAGCATATTTTTAGGAACAAAATGCAAAAATAACTCATTGGACAAACTCAGTTTAATTGAGGGCAGGAATTCCATCCAGTAAATATGTGTATATGAGTGCCCACAGCCTAAACACAGGCACCACTCTTCTGCATAATGGTAACCATACAATTACAGAAACTCCTCTAAATGTCCAACATAACTGAACATTAAACACTAACATAAACTAACAACATCTTTCCCTTTACTGAAAAACACATAAAAGAACACTTTAATCCCTACATTTACTCTCATAACGCCGTCCCTTGCAAAGCATGCTGGGAACTACAGATCCACTGCCCAGTTTGTTCGTTTCACTCAGCAATGTTAAGTTGACAGAACAAACACTTATTAATTAAAGCTGACAATACTCATTTTTAGTAGAAACAACTCAGTAAATTTAAGTTCATGTAGTTACATGAGTTTTTAAGAACAAGGATGATTTGAGTGCAACTAACAACAGTGAAAGTTCATTTTTTTTGAGTGTATTGACCTATTAAGATTTTGTTTACATCTACCTTGAAAATATATTTTTTGCTATTTTATTAAAAAAGTTTTCACTGGTAAATCAATAACAATTGAACTTTAACAATAAACTTTAACAATATTTCAAGTGCAATTTATGAGATTTGTTGTATTTTGAATCCAATCTTTCTTTGTAAAAGGTATAAAGTTAATCATACTGATTTCAGAGTTAAGGATTCATTAGTTTGAATATACATTGAACCAAACACTATCATAACATCTTAGTTGATAATTCAATATACTTTATTTTTGACAAAACATCCCATGTATCGGTTGTGACTGCACATTTTCGGTAGTGACAGTAATGTTTTGGTAGCGACCACATCACATTACAGAATTTTAACTCAATAAGCAATTTATATTATTATGGGCTCAACAGTCCTTTCAAGTTTGTCTTCCTCCATGTCAAAACAAGCATGTGTTAAAAAAGTAAAGAAATTCTTATAATGGAGCAAACCACACCTGTGACGTCACAAGCTGTGGTATTGCAAGATGGCGGCGCCCTAAAAGCTACAACAAAACGTCCATTCTTTTTTTTTTTATGGTTACATTAATTGTGTTGGTCCCACTTTATATTATGTGGCCTTAACTTCTATGTACTTACATCAAAAATAAGTACAATGTACTTATTGTGTTCATATTGAATTGCAAAACACTTTTATTGAGGTGTGGTGGTATGGGTAAGTTTAAGGGTAGGGTTAGGTGTAAGGGAAGTGTCAACAGTGTAATTATAAATGTAACTACAGAAATTAATTACAGATGTAATTACATGTAGGTAATTTTGAAAATGTAAGTAGAATGTGAAACATGTATGTACACAATAAGTGCATTGTATCAAATTACTAATTTAAATATGAAGTGGGTCCCTTGTGTTTGTTATATATGTTTTATTAAAGTGGAAATCAGTTTACTAAATAATGTAAACTTGACTGGCTGCTTCATTTCCACTTTAAATCTTATTGGTTGATGGAAATGCTGATCCAGCAACACATTTTACTGAAGTCTTACAAACGTAACTGATTTAGATGAAAAAAAAGTTTTAATAAGCAAAATGATGCCAATACTGCATAAACAACTAAAATCTCAGTATTCATCGAAATTAAAGCATCATTACATCTACCTTTATTATCTCTCTCTCTATAGTAAAAGAAGCCAACCCAGATGGCAAAACGACATGAGTGAGGATCTGTTCCAAATCTATCCGAAAATCTGGTTTGAAGCAAGCAAACTTACTCAAACTGGCATGGATCTGCACCGCAGCCCAAACCTGCCAGTGATCTGGGCTCCTGATGCGGGCACAGCGTTATTTCTATCCGTTGTTGTTTTTGAAACAGTTGGCATGACAAATGCTACTTCAGAATTACAACTTCAAAAACATTACACCCAGATCCTGGGATAAGATGATTTAAAATACAGTGTGGAGTTCACATGGGGACATCATTGTTTTCTAAGCTACCATTTATAACCTGCATTAATGGTCCAATTTTGTCTTTATTAAAATAAATAAATATGTTCACTTGGGATGAAGCAGTTTTACTTTACAGTGATCGAGTGACCGGCTGAATACAACTCACTTTATCTCTGCCAGCCACCTTTTACTGGAAACTTTAGCTAGTAAATCATGACTGACAGTAAATAGATCAGACTATAGTGCTGTAAGTCATTCTGCAAAACTATGCTGAAGAAATCTGACCTTCTGACAGCAGCAGGTTCCAACCTCACACAACGATGCCATTTGGAAACCCAAACTTGATTGGAGCTGAAGAATTGAAGGCTAGAAGTCAGGAATTTATCTTGCTGATTACTCTAGTTTTTTTCTCCCACCACGACAATCAGTTAGGGGTCTTTTAACAGGTGCTAGTTTTCAGTAATAAGACTGTTGCACCTGGTATCAGACACAGGACCCTCATCAGATGTACTTGAGCATGGAGCCTTTCAGTGTGATGAAGTGCCTGAGGAAGGCCTCCATATTGATTCTGCCTTCATTATCTGCTTTCTTTCTCTTTTAACAAGAGTTCTTGCGAATGTACATTTATTCTATTGTATGTCAAGGTTAAGAGTCACGAAAACTGATTAAGCAGGAGAGACAGCTGATGTGAATACAATTCCCTCCCTTTTATTTTAAAAGCAGTAAATAACACTTAACACACGCGCACACACACACACACGCGCACACACGGATATGATATATATATATATATATATATATATATACACTGTAAAGTATATATATATATACATACACTATGACTATATAAACCAATCAGGCATAACATTATGACAGGTGAAGTGAACAACACTGATTATCTCTTCATCACAGCACCTGTTAGTGAGTTGGATGTATTAGGCAGCAAGTGAACATTTTGTCCTCAAAGTTAGAATCAGGAAAAATGTGCAAGCGTAAGGATTTGAGTGAGTTTGACAAGGGCCAAATTGTGATGGCTAGACGACCGGGTCAGAGCATCTCCAAAACTGCAGCCCTTGTGGGGTGTTCCCGGTCTGCATTGATCAGTATCTATCAAGAGTGGTCCAAGGAAGGAACAGTGGTGAACCGGCCACAGGGTCATGGCCGGCCAAGGCTCATTGATGCACGTGGAGACAGCGCCAACAGTGGAACAGTCAGAACTGGACCTAGAAGCAATGGAAGAAGGTGGCCTGGTCTAATGAATCATGTTTTCTTTTACATCACGTGGATGGCCGGGTGCATGTGCGTTGCTTACCTGGGGACCACATGGCACCAGGATGCACTATGGGAAACCAGCAAGCCAGCGGAGGCAGTGTGATGCTTTTGGGCAAACCTTGGGTCTCACACATGTCTATTCTAATTATATGACCAGCACCTGTATATACTGTATATATCCTTTTTTAACTTTATATTTTAACTTTAAATTGATCTAGATGTATTTTTTTATATCTATTGTGTTGTGGTGAGGTACAATTCAGTGAACAATGTTTATTATTTTATTATAGTAATATACATTTCTTATGAAAATGACTGAGATGTAAATTATACAACTTTGCAATGAGCTAGTACAGGAGATATCATGATGAAGTCAATATCATCATCAGATATTGTTCCTGAATTACCATATCTCATAATGAGGTTAAACCGTGTATGCAGTGATTTAACTCACAGTACAGTGAATTACAGTGCAGAACTCCTCCCATTCCATTCTTACTTCTGATTACATTATTCATCAGATGTGATTAGACCGTCGCGTGTAACTCCGAGAGAATTCATAATCGAATGGAGGACATGTTTCTTTTTCAGAAACACTGTTACTGCGGAGTGAAATCAATCTAGTCTTCATAAATGAATCAGCACTAATGATGCACAGCATCTCACATTTGTCTAACAACCCACTGCCATGCATCAATGCTCGACCAATGGAGGAAAACACCCCCATCTGCAGACAATAATTGTCACCCTTCATTGGAGAGTTATGGGTAATGTGAGATGATTGATCTGTCTGTCTGTCTGTCTATATAGAATTAAACACAAACTTGCCACACTATCTATACTAGTAGTCTAATTCCAACTATTACTCAAGATAACTGCTTTCCTTGTTATGTCCCCACAAATAATACCAGTAATATTTGACCTTGTGGGGACATTTTTGGTTCTCATGAGGGAAACAGCTTATAAATCATACTAAGTGATGTATGTGTGTGTGTGAGGAAGTTTTCTGTGATGGGTAGGTTTAGGGGTAGGGGATGGAAAGTACAGTTTGTACAGTATAAAAAACTTTATAGGACATATTTACTAAACAGGGCAAATTAATGTGTGAGCGCAATTCAAGTGGGATTTGGGGAACGCCAATGGGAGTGGAAAGTTCTAAGTGTGATCTACTGACGACGTGCAAATTAAAGAATACAGACACAGCCAGATAATTTCCATAATGACCAATACAATCTACCAGTCTGTTTTTTTTGTGGTAAATAATGGCGCAAATACCAGTAAATCACCTTGCATGATTCATTTACAAGTACTCCCATAAATTTTGCGTCTGAAATAGGGTGACCACCTGGCTAATGATCTGTTTCAGGACATTAGATGTAATTTTGCGGGACAATGCGGGACATGTGTGAGACAGATACATTTACTACGATTTTGCTATTTAAATACTGATTTACATTCGAAGGTAAACTTTGCATATGCACTGATTAATGTTTCTGCCGGTGGGGGCCCACACTATAATGTTGCATTTTTTGGCAACATTAAATCCTGGAGAGAAAACAATTCTAGATTCACGAGTACACATGCAGGAGGACAAAATTTGAGCACACACATGTAATATCTGAGCAAGAGAGAGCGCGCGTCCAGTTTTGTGCGAGAAGGGAATCCGCCTGTGAGCGGAGAGATTCCCATTCTCGCGTTACAATGCGCTCCTGACATTTGTCATAATAATGCCATAGAAACCTCCTTAAATGAACTATTAACATGAGAAGAAAGTCGTGTCTGACAATTAAAATACATTTTTATTTGTTAAAACGAATGGAGAATATTTAATGTTTTTCCGTTGGTACTCAACCATTTCTGTGAGTGGAGCTCGAGCATCCATGGGATCGGATCATGTTCGTTGGAAATATTTGCCATCAGGATGGATGTGTACATGCTTTAAATCATCAATTTGGGCAGCTTTGAGCAACTCTTTAGGTTCTAATCCAGTATGTGAAATTAAATCCTTAGCTGTGTTTACTGACTTTGATGAGGCCTGCACTTATTCCTTTGCGCCGTCCACTCAGTTGTCATTAGCGGGAAAACCTCTCTCTGCGATTGCGTTGGTTGGTTATTTTCACTAGAATATGACAGCTTCACATATAGATTTTTAAATGCCAGTCACAGTTTTTATTATATTTCTTACTGAGGGATACTGTAATAAAAAGAATAATAGGCCTAATACAGACATAACTGAAATGCGGGACACTACTTACATCTTGCGAGAAAATGCTGGACGGGTGGTCACCCTATTCTGAAAGGCCATGCCTTTTCAGCACTATTTTTTCCACTGCATGTGTTTTTTAACGCCAAAAGAGGGTTTGCGCTGGCGGAAGCTGTTAGTAAATCTGGCCCTATGTCTAATGAAAGTCACCATACAACATGGAAACCCAACATGTGTGTGTGTGTGTGTGTGTGTGTTTTATGTATATTTTTTCCCCCTGTGATATTGTTGTGAAATAAGACTAACACCATGTTCTTGACATTTTTCAAGAGTCATTGTTATATGTCCACTATAGACAACAGTGTACTTCAGAGCATCATATTTTCTGTCTATATGCTTGACTCAGAGAGCAGATAAAATGTAATAGAGTATCAGGACAACATGTCTTTGATGCAATGAAGAATGTGAAGCGAAGAGAGAATGTTGAGCGAGATAAAAACAGCTCGAGCACACTGATATCAGAAGTGCACTGGAGTCCCTAAGGGGGATACAGACAGTGGGCCTGTGGTTACAGGGAGTGCATGTCTACTACTAATGCTTACATATTTTTTCGGTGCAAAAGCAGAAGCAGAAACGCAGTTCAAGGCAAGCTCTACAGAATAGTGTCCAACTTGCAGCATCTCAGTAGTGTGACTGTCTGACATGGCCTCCATTTCCCCCCGGAACAGCCTCAAACGTCTCTGACCATGAGGGTGTTTTAAGATAATATATGTGACTAGATATTACAGGGTAAGAGCCAATAGGAAGCTACCCGCTTCATCCCTAAAGATCTGCAGGTAGAGAACGCACCACTGGCTGTTTGATCTAAAGTCGTGTAGTGGGCCTGCAACATCAAATATTCAGTTTGTTGATCTTCCTTTTAGCTCATAGAGATGTAAGAATTCTTATTTGATCTTTAATGCTTGGGCTATATATAGAGATCAACAGTGATCACCCTCCTTTTCAGCAGTGTTTGTTCTAGAAGTACTTTTCCCATTTATTTTCTCCATGGTAATTTCAAAACACTGTTTAAATCCACAATATGTAATTTTTCACCACTAGAAGTCACTTGTTCAAATCAAAGGCGTAGCTTGATGATGGCTTGATTTCGCGCATCTTTTATTCTGCCGCAGACGAGCGCTTCTGCTTCTTCCGCTCATGCGTATGTGGGGGAATGCAGCGCTGTTTATCATATTAGATACATTTGAATGCATTGAAAGTTATGTTATAATGCTGCCAGTGTTGGGAAGGATACTTTCAAAATGTATTTCGTTGCAGAATACAGAATACATGCCCAAAAATGTAATTTGTAACGTATTCCATTCCATTACTCAATCTGAGTAATGTATTCTGAATACTTGGATTTACTTCCACATTGAATTGCATTTTATAAGTTTAGGAATGCGGCCATCAAATCCTGCTTACTAAACATATATTATAAAATATTCAGCTAACGTTAGCTAGCATGTCAAACGGGGCTAGTCAGTCTTTCAACGGCTAGTAAATCAGTACATAGGAGAATGTAAAGTCGCACGTCAACTAAGCAGGTAGCTACCTGAACTATAAAATAACAAGGTGACCAGTAAAACTACAGAAGACGACTACTCCTGGCTAATAAAAAAAAAACCTTACTTTAAGATGCTTCTCCAGGTTGGAGGTGGAGTCTTTGGGCGCTGAAATGGAGGTTGGTTGCTGGCAAGCAGAGGCTGTGCCGGTAAACGTGACAACCGCACGAGCACGGTGGCTGAGTAGCACCGGCGGTAGTCACCCAAAACACTTTTTTTTTTTAATGTGAATGCTGTTTTACGTGAATATTATGACACGACTGAAGCACAAAGCTTTATTTACAACATACATAATAGGTTCACAATTAAATGTTACATCGCAGCCATGGAAACATATAGATTCATGCCGAACGAGAGAGGCTTTGTGAGGTGAGCCAAATTTAAGCGTTTTGTGATCTGGTCACCCGATTTTCCACGAATTTAAAAATAGGCTTACTCCATTTTATTCTACTGGACATGGAATCTCTTATTTATTTTCCCAATCTTCATTTACGTCTGTCACAGGGGATTATAAACGTTTCTTCTTTTGTTTGCTTTTAATTAGGAGTATTTTCGCCTCATTTACAGTGGTAAAGTAGAAAACGGTGTAGGACAGATACATTTTACTTCAAATTCTATTTAACACAGTTTGTGCTTGTTATTAAACTTAAGGTGTGTCAAGTTTATGTGTATAGCGCATTTCATACACGTCGGAGATTTTTAGTTTCGCTTTCTCTCGCAGCGCATAATCAAACAAAGCCTAAAGTTCTTGACCCTGCGGAAGATAATTTCGTTCTTCACACCTTTTTCTTTGGAACATCAGGAGAAAACATGAAGATATTAGAAAAGCAATGCTCTCTTTCCTGCTCGTGTCCCACAATCCTTTTCAGTGCAACGTGGCATATGATGCACCTCTGTGGGGAAATATAAAATGAATATTTTTTAAATGAATATTTAACTAATACTATTTATATTACCATTATTTACAGATATTTATTTAAATGTTTTACAGGCTGTAGTATGTTGTTTCACTGACGGAAGTATTAAAATAAACTTGCTAAAATGCGCATGTTTGAGCCTTGTTTATATTTTTTATTTTCAAAATGTAGGCTATTTAATTGAAGTATGTATATATATATATATATATATATATATATATATATATATACACTCACCTAAAGGATTATTAGGAACACCTGTTCAATTTCTCATTAATGCAATTATCTAATCAACCAATCACATGGCAGTTGCTTCAATGCATTTAGGGGTGTGGTCCTGGTCAAGACAATCTCCTGAACTCCAAACTGAATGTCAGAATGGGAAAGAAAGGTGATTTAAGCAATTTTGAGCGTGGCATGGTTGTTGGTGCCAGACGGGCCGGTCTGAGTATTTCACAATCTGCTCAGTTACTGGGATTTTCACGCACAACCATTTCTAGAGTTTACAAAGAATGGTGTGAAAAGGGAAAAACATCCAGTATGCGGCAGTCCTGTGGGCGAAAATGCCTTGTTGATGCTAGAGGTCAGAGGAGAATGGGCTGACTGATTCAAGCTGATAGAAGAGCAACTTTGACTGAAATAACCACTCGTTACAACCGAGGTATGCAGCAAAGCATTTGTGAAGCCACAACACGCACAACCTTGAGGCGGATGGGCTACAACAGCAGAAGACCCCACCGGGTACCACTCATCTCCACTACAAATAGGAAAAAGAGGCTACAATTTGCATGAGCTCATCAAAATTGGACAGTTGAAGACTGGAAAAATGTTGCCTGGTCTGATGAGTCTCGATTTCTGTTGAGACATTCAGATGGTAGAGTCAGAATTTGGCGTAAACAGAATGAGAACATGGATCCATCATGCCTTGTTACCACTGTGCTGGTGGTGGTGGTGTAATGGTGTGGGGGATGTTTTCTTGGCACACTTTAGGCCCCTTAGTGCCAATTGGGCATCGTTTAAATGCCACGGCCTACCTGAGCATTGTTTCTGACCATGTCCATCCCTTTATGACCACCATGTACCCATCCTCTGATGGCTACTTCCAGCAGGATAATGCACCATGTCACAAAGCTCGAATCATTTCAAATTGGTTTCTTGAACATGACAATGAGTTCACTGTACTAAAATGGCCCCCACAATCACCAGATCTCAACCCAATAGAGCATCTTTGGGATGTGGTGGAACGGGAACTTCGTGCCCTGGATGTGCATCCCACAAATCTCCATCAACTGCAAGATGCTATCCTATCAATATGGGCCAACATTTCTAAAGAATGCTTTCAGCACCTTGTTGAATCAATGCCACGTAGAATTAAGGCAGTTCTGAAGGCGAAAGGGGGTCAAACATAGTATTAGTATGGTGTTCCTAATAATCGTTTAGGTGAGTGTATATATAATGCATTGAATTGCCTTAATTTATTTAGAGAGTGAATAAACTCGTGAAACAGAGAAGTATAATCATGCAATCCATTGATTTCAACAATGTAACTGTATTCTAAATACCAGCTATTTAAATTGTAACTGTAACCGAATACAGTTACTCATAATTTGTATTCTGAATACGTAATGCCGGTATATGTATTCTGTTACTCCCCAACACTGAATGCTACTCTGTGCGTTCTCTCTGCGGCTACTACGAGACACTTGTTCACACTGCAGTAAGAAAGATCGATATTGGTAAAACATGGTACTCGCGGTAAATCAAGAAAACGAGATTTAAGCAATAAGACTAACTGTGTTGAGCTGTATAACAATGATTCGTTTTCTGTCGATGAATGTCTCCAAACAGTTGCTCACCTGTCTAATAAAACATATCATATATTAAAGCGTCTTAGGTGTTTCCATGGTTTCTAGAAAATAAAAACGGAAATCGAGTGTAATGGGTAATTGACATTGTCCGAATCCTGGTTAAAATTGCTTATTTCTCTGGACTTAAACATTCTTGGCAACATTTGGGATAATGCAAGTACACAAAAATCTTACATATTGTGTCTTTAATTAAATAAAATGTATCACAGGGTTCCACAGAAAAAAAAAATTAAGTTCTAAATACTCATAAAACTAATTTGTTTAATTTGAGTTGGCTCAACTCAAAACCTATTAACTATTTGAGAGTTAGGTTTTACAGTGTAATAATGCTGAAAATTCAGCTTTGCATTAAAGAATAAATTAAATTTTAAAATATATTAAAATATTCTATTTGCTGTATATTTGATCAATAAATGCAGCCTCGTTTTTTTTTTTTACAAAAAAAAAAATTGTATCCATCCCAAACTTTTGAGTGGAAAGTTATTGTTGAAAATAAATTCCTCTGTAGAGAAAACTGAATGAGATTTTTACATCCAGGAGCTCCACAGTTACACTCCATTACAGCTTTATGTTAAATAAATGTTCCAGTTTCAGACCGCGATTGAGTTGCACAAGGTAAAAATAACTGCTGTTGCTTTTGATCCGAAGGCGGTATGATCTCATTCAAGAGTGATATAAAGCGACTTGAAGTTGGATGCTGGTAGTAATGACGTCTATAGCATTACGGCCCCGGGTCTATCTGCATTTATGCATGGTTATGCGTTTGTCTTGGTTATGGAAACTGCTCTGCTATTATGTTACACGAATGATTGATGCGCTTTTTGAGAGGCAATGTGCACTCTTTCTCTCGACGGTACTATCAATATCTGCATTATTGCAACACAGCCATAATGAGAACGAGTAATTTATAATAATCCATCAGTGCTTGACCTTTACAAAGAGGCGAGGGAGAGCGAGAGAGAGCCACAGGGCAAAGAGTGATACTAGTGTTCATATCAAATTCTCTTCAATAAACTTTGTTAATCCTAGAGGGCGTTTGATGGAAGACATACAGGCCACAAATAGTAAAAGACCTACAAGGTTATCAATGATACTGCAAGACTAGCATTAACAGAAACAAACTCTTTCTCCAGCGGCCTGTGTCTGTGTTCAGCGATCTTTCGTCCACTTTGGAACATCACTAATGGGCCAAAGCAAAACTAATGATTTATGATTTTGTCTAATTCCTCGAAACGTTCCACATGCAAGCACCCTTTACGCTATAGTTTCCCAAATTAATTTCTTTAACATCCACAGTTCATAGTTTGCAAACTTATTTTTGAGTATCAACTGTTCATATGGGATGCTGAATATCTAGTATGGAATTTAATACTAACATATTGCTCAGATTTTGCTTATGCTTATAATAGTATGCATTTCCACTAAGTGTAATTAGCAACTACATTCTGTTTACACGAAGTACAAATAGTGATAGCTGCTATTTCCAATAAGTTTAAATAGCAATAGATTATATTTGTACACTAAGTGGAAATAGCAGCATTTTCTTAGCGATATGCTACTGTATTTACACTAAGTGAAAATAGTGATAGATTATATTTACACTATGTAAAAATAGAAGTATTTCCTTAGCAATAAATGCAAATAGTAGTGAGATGCTATTTGTAGGATACTTATAAACAGTGGCAGACACTATTTGCCCCTCAGTGTTGTTGTGCAATAAATGGTATGCAATAATAACAGTGTATATGATTATATTTCTTAAAATTATTAAATGGATGCCGCCCCGCTGAAAGCTCTCCCTACACCTGCACCTACTCCTAACTGATAAACACTTTATTATTAAACACACATTAGAAACTTTATTTCAACTTTTTTGAATTTTTATTGAAAATAAATGCCTTTCTGATTTGATATGTGATGGGAAAAGGGAGTAGAGAGAGTTCAGCAAAAGGTGGATTCGAACTCGATTGCATCAAAACGCACTTTACACTATTGCAGCTGTTGACAGCCAAGCATCTTCAGTAATTTTTTCTGGCCCAACCAGACGTCAGTTAGTGTAAATAGTTAGTGTAAATAGCCTTTCCCAACAAGACGGGCTATTTGCACTTATTGTAAATAGACACTCCGTACGACTAATCACACCTAACATTAAAATCTATGATATATATCTTGATATGTTTGTTTAATGGCATCTTTTTATTAAGTACGATGAATAACGGTCAATAGCACCAATACCAATACTGCTACTGACGTCTGTATTAAATTGATTTTTTTTCTCACTTTCTAGGGATGAAATGAGTAATTCTAGTTTCAGTATAATTGAAAGCCATCATCTATAACATTTAAAATATTTTAACAACTTTTTATTTAAGTGAACTTAACACAATCTTGACATAATAATGGCCATTCAACAGTATCAGACTCTAACCTTTATCCAGCCTTGAAAAAATAGGAGTGGATTGATTCAGACTCTATTATTTTGATAGTCCAGAACAAGACAAAAAAAGAGAGAGACTTGGAGGGAGAGCAGTGAGACATAAAGAGTGAATAGAATGGAAGACGACCTCAGTGAAAGTGTAAAAGAACAGGCGAGAGAGAGATAGACTCGCTCACTCCTGCAGGTGCAGAGCATCTTCCCTATAAAAGAAATGGAAGGAGGGAGAGAGAGTGAGAGAGAGAGACCTTTCAGCAAGAGCAGTGAGAAAGAAAGACCTTGGCTCCCCTTGAAGAGTCCATAAAACCCCCTGTCTCGGAGAAAAGATTGGATGTGGCGCCATGTCTGGATGCATGGCCTCTCCGATAACAGGCTAGTTTCCCTTCGTCAAATCCACACCATGAAGGAAATGAAGAAGGGGGTAAAAAAAGAAAGCTGGAATGTCCTGTGCCCTCATGTTCCGTCGCAGATTGAGTTGTGCGCCAAGGAAAAGAGGCACAGTGAACCCAAGAACATAGGAGTGTTGCTATCAAAGCCTGGCCTGAATTCCACTCAAAGTCTAGTGGGTCTTCACAGCAGTATTGACTTAACCGCTGTAGCAGAAACAAACAACGGTAGATAAAGGTATTAGTTCCACTTGCCTGCCACAATTTCTCTACTCTTCTTAAAGGGAGAGACATGGTATGGACAAAAGCTTGGTGTAGAACAGCGACTGCCAGCTGAGCGAGTCTGTTGTCCAGAAAAACCTTCATGACAGATTACAATTAACTTATAGATCAATGACAAAACATAACCGGCAATGCAAGTGAAGCGTACACGGACTGACGCTTGTGCATTCTGGCAAAACCAAACATACATATTGTATTGGCTTTCAATTGGAAAGTGCTCACTAATAGCCAGATCAGTTTCACAAGGCTAGAGTTTGCCTGCAGAGGTGACATTGAACGTAATAAGCCAAATCAAGATTTAAACTAAATCAATACGGGGGTTTACGAGAAATCAACAACTCAAAACAAAACATGAGGGTGTTTCCAATAAGGTGACAAGAGCTTTCATGTGAGTATATTCACGTAATTGAAATATCTTGACAGGTCAGATTAGGTATATACCAGTGGCGAGCGGTGACTTTTTTACCCGGGTATGCTAGGTGACACGTTATGTCAAAAATGCACTTGCACGTTGGATTTATAATAAGCACGTTAGCTTATTATTAAAGAGTGTACTCTTAATTTCATGACACATAGCAACACAGCTAAAAGTTTCCTAATATATTTGACCATTTATTGAAAGTAGTCTACATTTACCTGTTGATGCCTTCACAAACACGTTGAGTTGTGTTTGAGTTGAGTCAGGTGTGATTGCGATGCGCGAAAGGGGCATTTGCAAAGTATGCTGTATTTTTGTAATTCCGCTAGGTGGCACTAATGTCACATAAACTAAATGCTTTACCTTTAAAAGGTACAGCGCTTTGGCTGAGGAAACACCTTGGGCACACATCTAAATCAGAGGCGACACATATGAAACAATGTCAATTTGTTTACACTAGGTAAACTAGGTACCCGTGGTAGCGGGTAAAAGCATTCTCGAGTATAAATATGCAGCTATAATGCATGTAGGTGATTTTGAATTTATATTTCATGTCGATATACAATGGTTACACACTTAAAACTGATCGTAGTGTTTATATCTTTGTAAGACTGGCGAATCTATAGAACAATGGCAAGGAAAACTAACTTTACCACACTCCGAGTGCCCCCTAGTGGTCGGGAGCATTTCCGTTGTGTTGTGACTTGATTTCGCTGTGTTGTGAACTTATGTTTGCTTTTTAAATTTGCAAATTTGCAAGTTGTGCACTACTGGGCCACCGTATATTATCACAGAAGAACTGGGATAAAACTTTGGATATAGTTCGGATATAAACACTGATGTCTATGTAAGTGATCAATATAAATTAAATCACCTAACATGGCGCTTCAAATACTGATTGTATCGATTACATCGTACAAGTGACTGCTAAAAAATGTATTTGTCATTGAATCATTCATTCAAGAGATTAGTTTAAAAACGCTTATTCATCCAGTAATGAAACAAGTGAAGTAATTATGAGTGAGACATTGAAACATTCATTAAAAACTGATTTCATTTAGATTCATTAAACATTTAAAATAGACTGCAGCAATTTGTTAGAACCTCTAGTAAATAACATGCTATTTAGTTTAGTTGTCTGCTCTGTCTGATCTCTGTTTGCAACAAAATAGATAGATAGATTTGAAAATAAATAAATAAATATCAATTTATCCAGAATCGTGCAGCTCTAATTTACACGTACATTAGAAAAGCATTTTTTTTTAGCTAAAGTCATCACGATCATGAGCATGTTTTCCTTTTGCCCCTGAGCTTGACCACCCAAAAGTAATTTGTTTATTCACTCTTGACCTGCAGCAATCAATCAGATGCTCTGAACATAGTGCCTGCATCCAAATCCTGTATATTTCCAAGTTGTTATGTTGAAAATGCAGGCTTTCTAATCAACTCTTAACTCCCTGATGAGATGACAACTGTTCTGAACTCTTCTGAACTCTGCATTTATGAGTCTAATATACATGCTTCCAATTTATATGTAGATGAAGGCAATGTAGGCAGCAATGTACAACAGACATGTTTTTCAGGCCCTATTTCATACTTGACTGGGAAACTCAAAGTGAGAGATTATACAGAGAGGTCAATGAAGGCTAAATATAAGAGACCTTGACTGAAAGAAGAAAACAGCCTCTTTAGCTAATTTATTTGGCATCCTACTTTATGACTTTATTTTTGCCTGTCCTTTAGAAAATGCAGAAGGGCCAAAGGTTGAGATGTAGAGTACAACGTGATGCATATTATTGGTCTAAAATCTGGTAACTCTTGCTTAAACTCTGAATACATTTGTTTGTTGTTTAACCTAGCATTCAAATGATGTCTTGTTCTTTTTTTTTAAGTGTGTCATCATTAATATTCCAACTATTACATCAATGTAGAGCAAATTAGGTATTTTTCCCTAGAGAGAAAACAAATTATAAGTAATTTCACAGCTTGTCAGATGAGATCTCACAGTGTCTCAAACTGTCCAAGTTTGCCAAGATACCAATCAGAAATCTCAAAATGGACAACATTTCCCATCACATCTCTTGCATACGCGTGAGACTGTCCATGAATTTTCTTGATGATGATTTTTTTCCAGGGTAGGTTTCCCCAACCCTCCCCATTACATGGCTTGGGACTCAAACACATGCATATGGACAATTTAGTGTCTCCAATTCACCTTTATGCATGGTGCGAGATCCAATGAGGTTCATTCTCATGTTATGCAGCACGTTTGAGCTCCTACAAGAGCCAATGAGGTTCATTCTCGTGTTATGCATCATGTTTCAGCTCCTATAACCCAATGGTTTACAATGGAAAACAAGTGAAATGAAAAAATGTGTTTTGTGTGTACGGTCCCTTAGCAACCATATATCAACCCAATAAAATAGGTAACCACATATCATCGCTCCATGCCCCTAACAATTTTGTCATATGGTTAATGCATATGGGTTATGCTTATTTCAAGGCACGTTAGGAGAAACATCTGAGAAAGTCAATAAAGTAATGAAAGTGCAACATTTTTCTGGGTTTGACCTTTTAAGCACTGCCTTTATTGTCTTTTTATATGTCTTTCAGTTAGAGACCTTCCTCAAATTTCCTATTCCACCTCTTTATTATGTATATAAGGTATTTGTTTCCAACCATACCTTTATCAAAAGGATGCAAATTTCTCTGGTTCAGCTGAGGTCACCTGTGCATATTATCAGAAGCATGACCTTGTGAGGGCAGCGTTTTAGTATTGACAGCATGCACAGTGCTGGAAGCTGGTTTACAGTGCTAAGCCTGATCGAATTTAAATGAAGTCCTAAACTAAAGCAAAGCAAAGTCCTTAAATATCAGCTCAGGGAGAAACAGAGGTGACTGTCTTTTGCTTGACAGTCTCCTGGGATTTAGAAAAAAAAGAAAAAGAATTAGAAATCAACACTCTCTTTTGTCACAACTAGCGCAAAAGGATAGAAAGAAAGCCTAGCAAATGAGTGAGGCACACACAGCTGGAGACTGCAAAGCCCATTCAGTCTGCTTCGAGACAAGAGGAGATTTTATTTTATTTTGATTCGAGGACACAGGCTGTGTCCTTTGACGTCAATTCAATCATTAAGCCAGGTCTTAATGTCACATGAAGGTCAGGTCTAAACATATAGGGGTTATGTGACCTATTACTCAGGACGTCACTTAAATCGGCAGAAACTATATTTGAAGTCAATTATAGGGTTGCCATTTGCCAATATTGGTGTCATTTGTGGGAAACACAGGGAGGTTAATGATATGACCCATTGGAAAAGGTTGCTCATGAGACTCAGTGGAGCTCTGAGCTGTGATTCATTGAAGTAACAACTTTTCTGAGATGTTTCTCCTAGAATTCCTTGGGAAAAACAAGTTGATGGTTACTAGTCAACAGACACACAGTAAGAATATAGAGTTTTAAAATAATGCAGATAGCAGCTCAGATCAAGAAGATGACTGTAATTGTGTCATATTTAATGCACAAATTTAGGCCTCTAAATACTTTTTTTAAAGGATCATATTAAAATGTGAGTATCAAATATGATCCATTAGGCATATCTCTCAATCATCAGTGCATTATATGGTTTGCCCCCACAGTGAAAACTACAGATTTTTGATTATAAAACTAAACATTTGATCATATTCATCTCACTAAGACATTACTGGGAGATAAATTGTGACAACTGATATTGTACAAGTTCATGTTATGTAAGTAGTCTCTTAAAAAAGATCTCACTGATTTAAATTACAAGCTATCATCATTTCATCTGACTATTTGGACATATAAATATCAGCATCTGCACCAAATTACATATTTTTTCTCAGTTTGTTCCTCTTAATAAAATGGAGGTGTTTTTTTTTTCTCTATAAGCTCCACCCGTTTCCTTAAAATTAAGTAACACGTAATTGAAAAAAAAAAAAAAAAAAATTTGTGGAATTGCTCACATAACCATTTTTTTCAACTATACATTAAGTTTAATTAATTATTTAAAGGCAACATGTTTCCTCACTTTTTTAAGCGAAGTCAACTGATCACTTTTTTACAGTATGAACCATATAATCCTGCTGTTTAAAATATTATACTCATATGCAGTTTTGTATAAAGGCTCAATAAATGGTTCCATTTAAATAAAAAAAATTAAAAACTACTATAATTTACTATAATTTTATGTTATATGTTAAAAGAAAATAATCGCTGGATTTTACAATTTTGAAAAGTGCATTTAGACACATGTAATACTTGCTTCACACAATATTGAAGTTCAGAAAGATAAAATCAATAAATACCTTCTCTGACAATCTGGCTAAACGTGGTCAAAGGAGATGCTTTGAGAGGGATCTTAATACCAGACTTGAGTTTAGTTTTGAGTCCTCAAAAGACCCCAGTAGAATACTTAAGAAAAGTCTCAACGAGAACTCCTCCACGAGTTTTCTTTCTTTTCTTTTTTAACAGGAGAAGGCAAAAGACTTAGAGTGACATCCAACCTGTCAATAATTGCTTTTAATCATGCCAAATGAGTCACGTGTGTTACGGTAAGTATATTGCACTGTAGACGAAGCCTTTATACATTGAATAGACACTCTTCTCTGTTTACTCAGATCAATAATTGTTCTGAATGGGGTTTTGAGGTTTCTTATGTATGTCTGGTGGATGCATACACAATCACAGAATAGTCGATGCAGTCTATCTGGAAGGTTTTACAAAAAGAGATCCAATTATTCTTTTAAATAATATATTTTTGAATGTGTTGTAATTACATCTTTAAGGCAATTACCATAATTAGTCATCCATGTATCTAAATGCAATAAATGAATTTCAGCACAGTAGTGGTGAAATGTAGGTTCAGTCAGAAATGTATTCTCACTGTTAAGTAGAAATTAAAATCGACAAACGATTTTGTTTCTAATGTTTCTTACATGTTCCTCCCACCTTTCCCATGGTTAAGTGGTTTGGTTTAGTAAATTCCACATATTTTTTTACACTACTTAGAGAGGTTATGTGAGAATGTTCATGTGTTAGTCGCTTTTTATTGCCAATGTGTGAACGAGACTTTTCCAGACTTCCTAGGTTGAAAGCCTGTAGACTGGTTTTTATGTGAAGACTCGGGATGCTTTTCCAGGAAAATCAAAAGGATGTCTTTTCCGTTCATGAATGCTTAGCCTATACAATGTTCAGGATAATGTCTGAAAAGCCATTATGTACTTTAATGTCAATGTGCCATGCAAAGAAAAAGGATTTATTCAAAATAGGGCCAGATTTACTAACAGCTTGCGCCAACACAAACACTGTTTTGGCGTTATGTAACTACTGTAAGGATTTACTAAAGACACGCAGTGAAAAATTAGCACTGAAAAGGTGTGGACAGGGTTATTTTTGTGGCTGACCTTATTGCGTAAGCATTGGTAGGAGTTTCCCTTTCAGACGCAACATTTATGGGCAAAGAGTATTTAAATTAATCACGCAAGGTGATTTACTAAGGTGCAGGTGCCGTGATGAAGAGATAATCAGTGTTATTCACTTCACCTCATAATGTTATGCATTATCGGTGTATATAGTTTCCACACGTAAAAAATATTAAACAAAGCATGCTTTTTTAAGCATGAACTAAAGTTCTCATCCTCTTCTTCCTCCAATGGCAGACTCCACTCTCTAGTTGCTTATAGCCTACAGTACGACAGACACATATTTCATGTTGCATAATAGCAGGCACGAGTATCTATTCCACGGTGCCTATACTCCAGTCAAGATGATGTATGATTGCACCAAGTCTTTCTCTATATGGAGATATACTATATGTGTGGACTATTTCACAATAGTGCAGATGTGGCTGCCATTGTAATTGTGTAACAGCGGCACAGAACCTTACAATATATGACATTTCTGAAATCCTTTTTTATCCAAAGCCATAATTATTTATTTTAAAAAAAATGTGAGAGTCTCTGCAAGATAACATAATTTCCGTGTAGTTTTCATACAGTTTGAGTTTGGTATAATAATTTAAAGATTGGTATAATCTTGGTCTTTGCGATTGACAGTTGTAACGACACACTTCAGTAAACTTATACTGAACAAACGGTTTTGATTTGGGAAACAGCAGTTTATGCACAACATAAATTATGAGCGTGATTTGCACCCGGCCTATAATCATGAATTTAAAAAGTCTGATTATTAACATCCTTTCTCAGAGATCGGTCTTCCCAGAAGCTTTCTAACATTCCTTTGATCCAAAATTCCCAAATCAAATAACACAGACAATTTCCCACCATCTGGGAATTAACAATCTGAAATAGAAAACTCTCACAACTCCAAGGCTCAACGTGAACATGCGCTACATTAAACGAAAAAAAGTACTAGTCATAATTACACTACCTTTCCATAAATTAAGAAATAAAAGCAAACTCAACATCAAAGTGATACACAGAGGGAAATAATCACTTGGAAATGGAATTGTAATCTCTTAAGGCATGGCAAATAGGTATTTTTAGCCATTTTAAATTAAAAAAATTTTTTTTTTTATTTGCAAATCACCTATGGCTACACTTGACTTGAGCAAATTTAGTTTAGTAGTGACACAGCTTTCCTTGTGAAACTCTTGCATAATCAAGAAGCACACACTATAAGAGATACACGACTGGATCTAATGTCAGACAGCTTGGCTGACAGCACTCATTCATATACATAGAGTAGTTTGAAAGTGAACAAAAATTCAGCAACAAAATGTCAAATTGACATCACACACAAAGTGTTCTGTACACATCTGAATAAATGATGAGCATTCGTGACATCACAGCTCATGGGAATGCTTAAAGGTAAATTTAAAAACTCACTAGCTGACATCTGTTCTGGAGCAAATAGACAAATGGGCAAATAGAGCTAATGTGTGTCTTCTAGACTGAGCAGTGTGGGACTTATAGAGAAAAATAATAATATTAATAAACATCTTCAGATATACTATTTTTAATTTAGAGCTAATACATTGTATTACCCACATATGTCTACATCATATTTCTACTGAACATTTTGCTCTGTTATTTTGCATTAAACAGTTATATCAATATTAATATTTTTTTTTAATTAATTAATTTTCAACTATTATAATTCTCTCTCTCTCTCTCTCTCTCTCTCTCTCTCTCTCCCTCCCCCTCCCCCTCCTCCTCCCCCTTGGCGGGGAAAGAGTTAAAGTTACAAAATGCCATGCAATGTGCTTAAATGACAATAAAGTTGACTTTGACTTGAAAAGTTATTCAGGAATATTAGGCTGCTGTCACTTTAAGAGCAATGCACAGATCCAATATACTGATACGCATGCATTTTCTTTTTCAACTGTTAACGTTTGCTTAAGCCATAACTGACTGTGTTTATGGATACTTGCCAAGACAGGCATTTTGACATAATTTAGTTTGAATAGGTCTGTTCAAGCACATGCAAGAAGTCATAAAAGTTAATTCAGTATTCGCGCTGTCTGAGATGCGGATTTTTGGGCACGCTTCAGTTGTGTGCTCACACAAAACTTCCCAGAAACAAATAGATTTTGTGACGTTGCAGCTTTGGCCCATCATCTGTCCTGAGCATCGTTTACGTTTAAATACAATATTTGCATTGTTAGAATTCATAAAAATGTTACTGGGCAACTGGCAAATGACACTGTTTCATATACTCGCAATACAGATTTTTACTCGCATTTGGCGCTTGACGAGTTGGCCATTTCAGGCAGGCATGCTTGATTATTGCCTTACATCATTCAGCTGTAGAGTTGTTTAGACAGATTTACACAATGTCATATTTTTTAGACGTCATTACAACATACAATAGGTCACCTGGGGCAACAGCATGACAATATCTATCACTTCATCTGATGACTAACCATGTGTATGTGGATGAGGACTCATTAAGCCATATGTTCAGCCTTCAGTTCTAATGGGAAAACATGCGATTAGGTCTTCTGTCTTACATCAAGCTTGAGTCTGTGATGTCTAAAGCAATAATGTAAATATAAAAGCGATAAAGAAAGTAGAAATAGTCAAGGCTGAGGAGGTCGATGTGACCTCACCGCATCACAGGCTGATCCATCTAACTTCACCCACTGTGCTTTATCACATCTCAGGAATTCAGGCCTTGGAGAGTATAAAGATACATTTGAGCAGTAGAGGAAAAATCCTACAGTCAAATCCATCAGATATAAATAATAAGAAAATGTTTCAGAAAGAAGAAAACAACAGAGATATATTATGAATGATCTCTGGAGAACAGACATGCCTAACACTCAGTCTGAAAGATAACAGGCATGATGGCTTTTATAAATCATTTCTCAGCATTACAAATGGAAAGTTGGAGAGTAAATCACGTGCTTAAGATTTACTGTAAGAGATGCCCGTTTAAATCTGGTCTGAATCATATACTCAATCTCATTCTCCTCTTACCTGGTTTTTCTCCAAAGTTAAAAGGCTAAAAAAAAATCCAAAGAAATTAATTAATAGGACAGAAGATGGATTGCACAGAATATAGTCTTGTCCTTATAATATAGTAGTATAATATGTATGTATGTGCTACTTATGTGGAATGCAAATAGCCCACCTTGTTGTCAGAGGCTATTTACACTAACTCCGCCCACTGACGTCTGGTTGTCCCAATAAGGCAGCATCCATTTACTAATTTTAATAAATATAACCATTTAAACTCTGTTATTATTGCATGCCGTTTTAATGTACAACAACCCTGAGGGGCAAATAACATCTAACTACTATTTACACTTATTGCAAAGAAAATACTGCTATTTTTACATAGTGTAAATAGCATATCGCTAAGAAAATATATTGTCACAATTGAGGAAAAAATTGACATCACTAACCCTAACATTTACATAAACCCGCCCTCGGGAAAACGCAACAAAGGGTTGAGGCCATGTTGAGAAGAGGAAGAGTTGTTGTAGTAGAGCACATTTAGGAGTCTGGTCAAGCTGTCACATCCGTCTTTTCACGTTTATTGTAATACAGTACGAACACAAATGCAATAGCATGTCATAAAAGCAAGATGACAACATAAGTTATAACCGTAAAGCAGATATTTTCTGGCTCTGTGCATCTTACAACAGTTCCCACACAAGCGATTTATAGATTATCATGACAGAATATGTTAATCAATGATTTGAAGATAGTTAACTCCACATCAGCTACATAAATTCATCAACTAACCATTCAGAAATGTCCTGTCTCATTCTACATGTTGTCACTTCTTCTTGAGTCTCTCCATTATTGTCTGACTCTGGTTTGAATATAAACACTTGAACAGTTTCTGACATTTTAAGTAGTATAAATACAAGTAGTTCGCGTCCGTGCTGTTCTCAGCTGTCCGTGTACATGTTGAACTGGAGTATAACCAAGGTTTAAGGTAATCAGAGCTGCTAACACAAGCTCTTGAAGCTCCGCCCTCTTCTTGAAAAAATTGAGCTAGAAACTTCACATATACACTCTGGGGACATCAGAAACTTATTTTACATCTTGTAAAAATGGGCATAATAGGACCCCTTCAAAATAAATAAATAACCCCCCTTCAAATGGATTCAACAAAATCTTTTTATTAACCATTAATTAATTATGGTAGAACTATTGCAAGAAACTTTGATTTAACATGGTTCAATTTTGTAAAGATGATACAATTTTATTAACTCTATTGCAACTCAAAATGCCTTAAGAAGAAAGAGCCCTTCGTTGTTGTTTGAGCACATTTGTGATTTAAATTTGTATTATTCTTTTTAATGAGCATGTGAGGGGATGTTGGATTTCATAATGTGTGGATTTCTTCTTACTTGTTAGATATGTGAATGGCTAATGACTGGAGTCGAGGAATAGCTGAATGCAGCAGGAACCCCACGCACTTTGAGAGGGAAAAAAAAAGATAAAAAAGACTAAAGGATGGAGTGAAGATCAAGGCCGTCTCTGAAAATGGGGCAACTTTGAAAAGCCATGTCGCTGTTTTGATGAAAGCCAGGCGATGGCGTTCACCTTTGATATCCAGGCTGGATTCTGCTGTCCGACTAGAGTTTTGGGACAGCTAATTGACAGATAATGGTGTTTCGCCTGACCACACGCCCAGACACATTTATTCTTGTACACTACTGTCAAGATGACATGTATTTCAATAATTAAGAAGGTGTGATGTCCTAAGTTTTGACGTTTGAAGTTACAAACAAGAACAAAATCATTACTGAGACAGTCTGAAAACAAAAACGCCTTTCTCATATCTTATACAGAAAAACAATCAAATTTCTGTGCAAAATTTTGTACAAAAAGTACTATAGAGACATAATCTGAAAACCAGTCCCACCGGCAATCAAACCGTCTCCATTTACTTTATTTTACATATTGCATGAAGCGGCCTCCTTGTCATTTCTGACTTATAACAGAAAACAGAACAATGTCTAAAAGCTGATATGTGACAAGGTGTACAGCAAACAAGCTAAAAAACCCAGAACCAAAAACCCAGAAGTTTTTATAAGCTGTTGACCCAAAAAACGAGCGTTTAAGGACAAAAAAAAAGTGGATACAGGCAATTGAGACAGAGCGCGACATGTTATATTACACTGAGAACTACACCCACTGAGGGGAACGTAATCAGTGACAGGAAATATAATATATAAAACTGACATTTGGATATTTTACTTAACAGTGACAAAATGTTTACTACACACGTAGGCATACTGAGTGTCAGGATCCCACAATTGACCCATTCTTCCTGCCGATGCTTGACGTTTTATTGCCTGTATCCACTTTTGTCTCCATGCCCCCACTGTCATGTCTGGGGTTGTTCATGTCACGCCTGCCATGCCTGATTTCGTTCACGTCATGCCTGCCCTGCCACAGCCTGTCCACGTCCAGAGTCCAGCACCGTCTCCTGTTCATGTCCAGAGTCCACCGACGTCTCTTGTACACGTCCAGAGACCAAGGGCATCTCCTGCCCCGAGTCCAGAGATGGCTCTAGTCACTGACCAGAGTCCAGAGAGGGCTCCATCCCGTGATCAGCATCCAGAGACGGCTCCAGCCACTGACCAGCGTCCAGAGATGGCTCCAGCCCCTGACCACCATCCAGAGACGGCTCCAGCCCCTGACCAGCATCCAGAGACGGCTCCATGACCCCATAGCTCTGCCCAAGAAAATTTTGCAGTGGGTACCTTGATAAGGCCACGAAGGCCATGCCTCTGTGGCCTACTGAACTGTCTGCACTGCCATGGCTGCCTGAACTGTCTGCACTGCCATGGTCCCATGAATTGTCTGCACTGCCATGGTCCCATAAACTGTCTGCACTGCTATGGTCCAATGAACTGTTTGCACTGTTATGGTCCCATGAACTGTCTGCACTACCATGGTCCCATGAACTGCCTGAGCCACCATTTTCCCTTGAACAGGTCCGCCAATGTCCCGTGGCCCAGGTCCGCCCAAGGTCCCCCATGCATGGGTCTGGCCAGCCATCCCTCCCCCAAGACCGCCCTCCTAGACTTTTTGTTTGTATAGTTTTGGTTTTGCTGGGCGTCGGGAGCCGCCCATAGAAGGGGGGATCTGTCATGGTGTGTTTGGGTTTTGTTCATGTCTTTTATTTTTAAGTTCATCACATTCGTGGTTCCTGGTTGTCTTGTCATTAGTCTGTGTATTTAAGCCCTCATGTTTGCCATGTGTCCTGGTCGAGTATTGTTTGTGTAACCCGCTGTTTGGTGAGTGTCAAGTCTGTTCGAGTCAAGTCTGTTCAAGTCCTTGTTTGGTTTGGTCATGTTTGGATTTACACTCACCTAAAGGATTATTAGGAACACCTGTTCAATTTCTCATTAATACAATTATCTAATCAACCAATCACATGGCAGTTGCTTCAATGCATTTAGGGGTGTGGTCCTGGTCAAGACAATCTCCTGAACTCCAAACTGAATTTCAGAATGGGAAAGAAAGGTGATTTAAGTAATTTTGAGCGTGGCATGGTTGTTGGTGCCAGACGGGCCGGTCTGAGTATTTCACAATCTGCTCAGTTACTGGGATTTTCACGCACAACCATTTCTAGAGTTTACAAAGAATGGTGTGAAAAGGGAAAAATCCAGTATGCGGCAGTCCTGTGGGCGAAAATGCCTTGTTGATGCTAGAGGTCAGAGGAGAATGGGCCGACTGATTCAAGCTGATAGAAGAGCAACTTTGACTGAAATAACCACTCGTTACAACCGAGGTATGCAGCAAAGCATTTGTGAAGCCACAACACGCACAACCTTAAGGCGGATGGGCTACAACAGCAGAAGACCCCACCGGGTACCACCCATCTCCACTACAAATAGGAAAAAGAGGCTACAATTTGCACGAGCTCACCAAAATTGGACAGTTGAAGACTGGAAAAATGTTGCCTGGTCTGATGAGTCTCGATTTCTGTTGAGACATTCAGATGGTAGAGTCAGAATTTGGCGTAAACAGAATGAGAACATGGATCCATCATGCCTTGTTACCACTGTGCAGGCTGGTGGTGGTGGTGTAATGGTGTTGGGGATGTTTTCTTGGCACACTTTAGGCCCCTTAGTGCCAATTGGGCATCGTTTAAATGCCACGGCCTACCTGAGCATTGTTTCTGACCATGTCCATCCCTTTATGACCACCATGTACCCATCCTCTGATGGCTACTTCCAGCAGGATAATGCACCATGTCACAAAGCTCGAATCATTTCAAATTGGTTTCTTGAACATGACAATGAGTTCACTGTACTAAAATGGCCCCCACAGTCACCAGATCTCAACCCAATAGAGCATCTTTGGGATGTGGTGGAATGGGAGTGTCGTGCCCTGGATGTGCATCCCACAAATCTCCATCAACTGCAAGATGCTATCCTAAAAATATGGGCCAACATTTCTAAAGAATGCTTTCAGCACCTTGTTGAATCAATGCCACGTAGAATTAAGGCAGTTCTGAAGGCGAAAGGGGGTCAGACACAGCATTAGTATGGTGTTCCTAATAATCCTTTAGGTGAGTGTACTTTAGTTATTATTTAAATAAACTGCACTTGGGTTCTGCAACTTGCCTCCGGTGGATCACTTTGTTGCAATCTGATAACTTTGATATTTGAGTTGACTAAGCTTAAAATTAAGGCAGCACGAACACTTACTTTTTAAGTTGAAACCATTTTTTTTTTTTTTTTTTTTTACAGTGGTCATGTAACATCTGACAAGCTGTAAAAAGCACAATATAAAAGTAGATCATATGTCTTAGCCTAAGTCATATAGCTTTGTGTGAAAACAGACTGATATTTAAGTTTGAAAAAGAGTTGCATAAAGTTTTTGTGTTGGATAGAAAAAAAAGAGCATGATGGTTTGGAACGACACAAGTGTGGAAAAAAATTGAAAAGACATTATTGTCTTTTATAAGTGAACTATTCCTAAAGCAAGTGTTGAAATTCTACATGAAAATATAAAACTCGGAAGAGATGAATAAAAATGCAAATATAACTGCAGAATGCACAATCCAGATACGTTTGGAAACAGTTTCCAACTCAGATAAGACTCCTATGGGGGACTGAAGAAGTAGTCATGCATTACTTGTTCTTCATTCAGAAAGTCCCCTTGGCACCCTTCCCAATTCTCTCTCTCTCTCTCTCCTCATTGCAGTTCCCTGGATTCAATATTTAAAGCACTTTAACACAAATAGGCCCTCCATCATTGCTATAGGTAGGCGAAAGTTCAGACAACTGCCTGGTGTTTGGCCTGATAAATGAACACCCTTGGCATTTACTCTGGGACGGGAACTCGAACGAGAATTATCCATGTTCTGGAGGAAGAATGTCCTCCGTGTTCAACACCGACTCCACACGATGGGGATGTGGAAGTGACCTACAGATTGCTTTATGCAAGATTACGGAATGATGAAATGACGGAAAGGGTAGATGCAAGTACGAGATAAACAGAGGACCGTCCGAAATGCACACTGGGGCCTTTGGAAGTCAAGGGTAAGTAATTTGGTAGAAAGTTGGGAGGTTGTGCATATGATAAGGTCAACATCCCTAAAGGATTAAATTGGGGGGGGGGGTCCTCTTTCTAAAGGCCCGGGTATACTTCAATTTCCACTCTCCATCTCAAGCATAAGCATTTTTGCACAAATTTCTAAGTATTCTCGAGCGCAGACGGGCGAATTTGACACACATGCAGTGCAATTGTTTTTTAATACTTACCAGATGTCAGAGGGCAGCACTGAGTATCCTTTAGGACAATCGCTCGGAAGGATAGTGGAAGAAAAGTAGCGGCTCTGCCAGTGCATGCAAAGTTTAGGACCAAAACAAAAACGATGGAGAAAGATTTGCTGCTTTAATTACTGTTTTGTATCACTCTTTATGCACTCTTCTTCAACTACTGCAGTATATCACAACTGTGCATATAGTGGACTCTTTTGTCTTAAAATTCACCTTGTCATAAAAATTGGGATGCACGGGAATGGTGTGTGCAGATGTCCACGGACCTTTCTGATGACCAAAATTACGTCCTATGGACAGTGTGCAGATCATCGCTGATGGCCGGAGTATAGGGTACAATGGGCTAAAGGCGCACCGGGGTAAAAGGCGGCATTGATTTTATTTTCCTCTAAACCACTAGATGGCACCACTTGTCGCAGCACTTTCCACTTTTGCACTTTTGCCGCAGCACTTTTTGTTGAATATAAGTCAAGTTGCCTTTATTTATATAGCGCTTTTTACAATGCTGATTGTTTCAAAGCAGCTTCACAGTGTTAAACAGGAAAGTAATGCAACAGAATTTGATTCGGCTGTACAGCTGCTCTGGAGAAAACGTTGATGTTATCCAGCGCATTTCAATTATCATATAGTGACCATGCGGGCAGATCAGTAATTTAGTTGAACATTTATTTGAATATTTAGTTTCAAATTTTAGTGTCCCCAACTGAGCAAGCCAAGCCAAAGGTGACAGTGGCAAGGAACCAAAACTCCATCAGGTGGCATAATGGAGAAAAATAAACTTTGGGAGAAACCAGGCTCAGTCGGGGTGCCAGTTTTCCTCTGGTCAAGTTCTCCTCTGGCCATTGAAAAGCACATTTTTCTTAAAAGGTTAGTTCACCCAAAAATTAAAATTAGCCCATGATTTACTCACCCTCAAGTCATCCTGGTGTATATGACATTCTTCTTTCAGACTAATAAAATCGGAGTTATATTAAAAAAGTCCTGGCTAATCCAAGCTTAATAATGGCAGTGATTGTTGCTCGGTTTTTGAAGTCCATAAAAGTGCATCTGTCCATCATATAACTGCTCCACACGGCTCTGGGGTGTTAATAAAGGCCTTCTGAAGCGAATCGATGCGTTTGTGTAAGAAAAATATCCATATTTAAAACTTTATAAAGTAAATTATCTAGCTTCTGGCCGATCACCTTCCGTATTCAACTTACGGAAAAAGTGTAGCGCCTCTCGCAGTTCAAAATGCTTACGCTATGTCTGACGAGCGTAACTGGTGTGCAATGTCGTCAGACGTAGCGTAAGCATTTTGAAAAGCCAGGACTTTTTTAATGTAACTCCGATTTTATTCGTCTGAAAGAAGAATGTCATACACACCTAGGATGACTTGAGGGTGAGTAAATCATGGGCTAAATAATTTTTTTGGGTGAACTAAACCTTTAAGGTATGCCTTTAGCCCCTGTTTAGCTCCAGCACAATTGCTTGAAAGTTTCTTGTTTTCCTGAAACAAGGTTGATTTGCTGGTTCAGGTGTGTTTATTTAGCATTTAAGCTAAACTCTGCAGGATAGCGGCCCTTCAGGAGCAGGATTACACATCTGCCCTAATTAAAGTCACAATGAAATGCTGTTTGTATTTACACTTGTATAATCTGATGCATTTCAGATATTAAATGAGAAAATTATATCCCAGGCCCCAGGGAACTGATTGGATGACCAAAAGTGGCTGTTGTGGGAACATTGTGGATTTGTGCGAAGGGGTAAACGAATGGGCAAAAAATGGGTGAAGTGAAGCAATTTATAAGATTTACATGACTATTAACTAATTGTTAAGTAATATGTCATTGTGGTTATGAGTTTTGAATTAATTTTGAATTAGTCAATAGTCATGTGCCAAAACATGTAAAGTCATAACATAATAATACCTTTGCAAATCGTTAGCTAATGATTAATTAAAGCAGACAACTGGAAGTTGAAATGCATGGCTTTGACCCATTGTAGTAACTAACGTATGAATTTAGACTATTAGTTAATATGTTATTAGGGAATTAATACAATATGACACATTTAACTAATAACAATTTAATGATTACTTAATCTATTAATCATATATAATGTTCATTAGTTGCTGATGCAGTAATCATTAATAAATGGTTTAGTTCTTCATGAGTCATACATTAACTCATGATTATCTGTGCATTAGTTAAGCATGAATTAATGCATATTAGTGCACCCGTATTGTAAAGTGTTATCATTAAATATAGATTAATGCATGTTAAAACTAGCTACAAAAGTTATTCAGTCAAGATCAGTGGGTGATTTTTTCTTTTGTTCTTTGATTAACTTTAATGACAGATGGCAGGAGGCTATAGGCTGCTGTCTCTTTAAGACCAAATGCACAATATTGAATCCAATACTGACACGGATGCGATTTCATTTGTCAACTGCTTACATATGGTTAAGACATAGCCGACTGTATTAACCGTGATACTCGCTACCCTTATGCGGATTTGTCCTTTCAAGCGCAAGACGCACTCTCTGTGTGTACGCTATAGATGAAACGCCATATGCCGCACACTAGACACATCGCGTTCTCATGTTCAAACCGGCAATGCAAAACAGTGAATCTAATCACCATATGTCACAGGGTGTTTTGGTTATGTTTCATGTGTTTAAGTTTGCCATGTTCACTGTCATGTCTTGTCATGCACTTCCTGGTCTTGTCATGTGATCCTGCCATGTGCTCCTTTGTCTTGTGTATTGTGTCATGTCATTGGTTTATTGGTTAATCATTGTTCACAGGTGTGTCTCGTCTTGTCCTTAGTCCATGTGTATTTAAGCCCTCATGTTTGCCGTGTGTCTTGGTCGAGTATTGTTTTATGTAAACCACTGTTGGTGAGTCTTTGATCATGCCATGCCATGCCATGCCATGCCATGCCATGCCATGCCATGCCATGCCATGCCATGCCATGCCATTGTTTTGGTCAAGTCAAGTCTTTATTTTATGTTTTGCATTTTGAGTTTAAGTTAATAAACTGCACTTGGGTTCAGCAAACTTGCCTTTCAGTGGACTTATGTTACAGAATACTCGACCGCCAAACATGGACCCAGCAGTTTCTCTGCTTCGCCTTCGTCAAGGCAACCGTCCCATTGAGGACTATGTTCAGGACTTCTGTGGACTGTGCTGCCAGGTGGACTTTAATGATGCTGCCCTCAAGGGCATGTTCCTTAATGGTCTCAATGACTTTTTAAGTTATCTGATGCCTGAGAGCACTGTGGCATGGACCCTGGCCCAGTACATCGACCATGCCCTTCTTTTGAGTGGCTCATCTTTTACTGTGGGATTGGCGGAGGAGGAGCCCTGCCATCCGACAGTGCCTTCCACCCCAGAGAGTCCAGTCCACGTCCAGAACCAAGCCACGTCTCATGTCCCTGTCCAGAGCCAAGCCATTTCTACTGTCCACGTCCAGAGCCAAGCCACGTTCCCTGTCCACTTCCAGAGCCAAGCCCTGTCTCCTGTCTACGTCCAGAGCCAAGCCCTGTCTCATGTCCACGTCCAGAGCCAAGCCCTGCTCATGTCCACGTCCAGAGCCCAGCGACGTCTCATGTCCCTGTCCAGAGCCAAGCCATGTCTACTGTCCACGTCCAGAGCCAAGCCACGTTCCCTGTCCACTTCCAGAGCCAAGCCATGTCTCCTGTCTACGTCCAGAGCCAAGCCCTGTCTCATGTCCACGTCCAGAGCCAAGCCATGTCTCATGTCCGCGTCCAGAGCCAGGCCATGTCTCCTGTCCACGCCCAGGGTCATGCCCCAGACCAGCATCCTGAGGGGGCTCCAGCCCCAGACCAGCGTCCAGAGATGACTCCTGGCCATGACCCCATAGTCCTGCCCAAGTAAATTTTGGGGGTGGGCAGTGGATACCCTGAGAAGGCCTGGAAGGCCGCGCTCCACGGTCCAGGTCCTCCCACGGCCACGCCTCATGGTCCAGGTCCTCCCACGCCCACGCCTCATGGTCCAGGTCCGCCCACGCCTCGCCTCGCCTCATGGTCCAGGTCCGCCCACGCCCCGCCCCCGCCCACGCCCCATGGTCCAGGTCCGCCCACGCCTCGCCTCGCCTCGCCTCATGGTCCAGGTCCGCCCACGCCCACGCCCCGCCCCCGCCCACGCCCCATGGTCCAGGTCCGCCCACGCCACAGGGACCAGGTCCACCCACCCTCCCAGGCCCGTCCAAGCCATGCCGGGGTCTTGAGGGCAGCATCATTAAAGTCCACATGACCCCCTTTATTTTTAATCATCTGTTTGGCAACTAACATTAATATTCTCTTAATATTCATGATACATGAACAATGTGCCGTCCAGTGCCACCCTGGACATCCCTCTGGCTCCGCCACTGCTTTACAGAAGACTATATTCTTATTTCAGAATAATATACTGTAATACACTGTACTGCAGTCTGACTGACTTACGATACTTTATCGTGATTTTGCTTTGATTGCAATTGCATGAAGAATATGAAAAATAACCTTAGTATTATTAAAGAAAATGTTCAACAGATGAAAAAAGTCATGCCAGTTTGGAAAATTGTGCAGTTCTCAGACTTCAGTGCAGAAATTCAAATTAAATATAAACCATTGATGAGTAGTTTAATATGTAAAAAAATAATAATAATAATAAAAAAAAAAAACTTAGTTTGAGTAAGAAAAAAGTAAAAGGAATACTAAACCCAATTCATTTTTTGGAAGGTGAAAGATTACTTGCATCTCTTTATAACCAGATCTCCACCTAAACAGCATTTTCAAGCACATCGCAGCCTGGCAAATTGAATATATGCGAGGCATCCAGCAAGTGTTTAACCGTATGACCTTTATCAAAAGTAATTTCCAACAAGAGACTTTATCATAGTCCTCATGGAGCTCCATGCATAATACAGCGTCAGCTAATGGGGTTCATGAGTTATTTCTCTGCAGTATTTTCCTATGATGAACTCCATCCCATCAAAGCGAAACATAAAAATGGGCGACGGACCACCCCGACCCCATGCATTCCAGTAAGCTAGTGTTTGTCACGTCACATATTTTACATTCCAAATGATGGACTGCACCTCGTCATCCACGTGAATAATTGGCCGCGCATCAGAACTGCAGAAAAGGTTAATTAAAATGGCATTATGGGCCATAGGGATCTATTAGAAATGCCATGATGGTTTGGCTGGGTTTTATTTAAGGCTTCCAGCATGACTATTGAGACCGATACAGCCACGCATCTCTGCATCATGAGGTTTTGTGCGAAATAAGGTCATGCTGTAGTTTGCATGGCAGTTATTGGTGATCAGACTGAGTGAATTCAATAATAATGTAGTCTTTACCCCATTGGCCTTTAAAATCAGTCCTAAAGTGAATAGGACACGTCCTGGCCTCTCATAGACCTGAAGTCCATTATGATTTATCACATGATCGTGTCTCAACCAACAGGCCATTCTATTTGACAGACTACAACTCCCTAATTGTACTTAGGGCTGGAGAACTGGAAGCCTTTGATAACTGTGATTGCACCCAGTATGAAATTAATTAAAACCGCCTCGATAGGAGGCTCGTTATGAGGTCCGACTTGTTTTCATTTCTTTGCTTCCTTTGTAGCAAAATAAATGGCACTTCTATTCAATGAGAAGACAATCGGGTGTACTGCTTGTGGGAAAGTTAATTTTACTTTTTGTACATACAAGATATGTTAGGCAAATAAGTTTCTGATCATGTTAACTCCCTTTTTATGACTTTAATTCTGACTTCTCACAGCAACTTTTTCAATTTTTAAATGTTTTCCTTTGTCAATCTCACTCTAATGTACTCTAATGTCTTAATCAATTCAACTTTAATTATTTGTTGTAAACAGTTGTTAAGTTTCCAAATTTTACATTGGGGCTGAAATTAGGCAGACAATATATAGTGTAAACATGTAATATGCTTCTTGAACTTTTCAGTAACAAACGAGTAAGGTTTAGTTTGTTAACATTAATTAATGCATTAACTAAAACTACAACTATCAAAAACATTTTGGTTAATTGAAATAAACGCTGAAATAAAATAAAATATACATTTTAGTTGAAAAATCTGGAAATAAATAAAAACTAAAAACTGAACTAAAAGTGAATTCATTTAAAATTAAATTAAACCCTCAATAGCAATACTTAAAAAAAAAAAAAAAAAAAAAAAAAATAATAATAATAATATATAATATTATATAAATTATTATTATTATTATTATAAAATAACAAAATTACATAATGAAATTACTAAAAATTAGTAATTTATATATATATATATATATATATATATATATATATATATATATATATATATATATATATATATATATATACACACTCACCTAAAGGATTATTAGGAACACCATACTAATACTGTGTTTGACCCCCTTTCGCCTTCAGAACTGCCTTAATTCTATGTGGCATTGATTCAACAAGGTGCTGAAAGCATTCTTTAGAAATGTTGGCTCATATTGATAGGATAGCATCTTGCAGTTGATGGAGATTTGTGGGATGCACATCCAGGGCACGAAGCTCCCGTTCCACCACATCCCAAAGATGCTCTATTGGGTTGAGATCTGGTGACTGTGGGGGCCATTTTAGTACAGTGAACTCATTGTCATGTTCAAGAAACCAATTTGAAATGATTCGAGCTTTGTGACATGGTGCATTATCCTGCTGGAAGTAGCCATCAGAGGATGGGTACATGGTAGTCATAAAGGGATGGACATGGTCAGAAACAATGCTCAGGTAGGCCGTGGCATTTAAACGATGCCCAATTGGCACTAAGGGGCCTAAAGTGTGCCAAGAAAACATCCCCCACACCATTACACCACCACCACCAGCCTGCACAGTGGTAACAAGGCATGATGGATCCATGTTCTCATTCTGTTTACGCCAAATTCTGACTCTACCATCTGAATGTCTCAACAGAAATCGAGACTCATCAGACCAGGCAACATTTTTCCAATTTTGGTGAGCTCGTGCAAATTGTAGCCTCTTTTTCCTATTTGTAGTGGAGATGAGTGGTACCCGGTGGGGGCTTCTGCTGTTGTAGCCCATCCGCCTCAAGGTTGTGCGTGTTGTGGCTTCACAAATGCTTTGCTGCATACCTCGGTTGTAACGAGTTGTTATTCCAGTCAAAGTTGCTCTTCTATCAGCTTGAATCAGTCAGCCCATTCTCCTCTGACCTCTAGCATCAACAAGGCATTTTCGCCCACAGGACTGCCGCATACTGGGTGTTTTTCCCTTTTCACACCATTCTTTGTAAACTCTAGAAATGGTTGTGCGTGAAAATCCCAGTAACTGAGCAGATTGTGAAATACTCAGACCGGCCCATCTGGCACCAACAACCATGCCACGCTCAAAATTGCTTAAATCACCTTTCTTTCCCATTCTGACATTCAGTTTGGAGTTCAGGAGATTGTCTTGACCAGGACCACACCCCTAAATGCATTGAAGCAACTGCCATGTGATTGGTTGATTAGATAATTGCAGTAATGAGAAATTGAACAGGTGTTCCTAATAATCTTTTAGGTGAGTGTATATATATATATTTCGAAACATTAATAAAACTTGTAAATAAAAAAAACTTGTAAATAAAAAAATAAACACTGTAATAAATTTGTAAAAATAAATAAATGAAATAAATATTACAATAACTGTCTTGAACTGACAATGAACACGCTGAATTATTACAATGTGGCCATAATTTGGTAAAACATTATATTGTGCACACAATTTACTTAAAACAAGGGAACAAACAAGTAAAACATGCTGACTTATTATTAAGTTGTGGGTAAGAATTGTTCATTCATGGCGACGATTTAAATATTTGTTTTCTCGCATGTCATGTGCACAAAGCACACAAACCTGCTATAAACATGTTGACAGTTTACGAACTTTAACTTGTTTATCAAACTATTTTTACCATAACCGTATTTGCAAGAAGACAGTTAAAGCTAATGTCTGCTACAGTGCCCCTTCTGGCTGAGAATACAAATACATTACTTTATAAATTGCATTCTGACACATTTTGCAACCAATGGTATGTGAAATGAAGTTTGTTTAGCTACAGTAGAAGCATTCCATTCACATGCAGTGGGCTTTATACACAGGTCTAGAACAAATGATTCTAATTCAACATAAGCCAATGAGACACTTAGCCAGGGAAAATATGAACTATTGGTGCACTGCATCATTCCGTAAGGAAGAAATCCATTTACTTGACTAAGCATTTTTTGTCTTTGCTGCAATGACATATACTTCCTAACATTGAGAGCAATGTATGATTATTATAAACATGTTGTTTGTAATTTCTGCCAAGAGGCATGTATTTAATCATCAAACAGTGTGAGGCATTAATGTGCACGGCCGTTTATCAGCATCAGGCAACATATAGAGTTTTTTCTGAACAACACCCTCAACACAAACCTCATTCATGACAGACTTCAAATATTTCATCCTAGCACTCTATACTTATTACATTTCCATTTCCATAATCCCCTGAGGGGAACTCATTATAATGTTTTATTCATTGATGTACCACCCTTAAGCATTTAATACAAATCACACACTTTCCCAATAAACACCACTGGAAGTGCGACTGCGGTTTCGCCTCCCGATCCTTGAACATTTACATATACATTCTCAGCAGATATTTCCTTAACAGAAAGACATACAATACAGTGCAAACGTCAGGTTATTGTCAATTACCAGAAGATGAGAACGGACAATGCATGCCAAATTTCCTGCTAATGCCAGCCTTCGCAAACATCACTAAGAAGCCTACAACAGATGCAAATCCATTCAACTTTATAATATCACTACTAAAAGTTGTATTGCAACTGTACAAGTACATATCTAGGTGCATGAAATGTGTCTAAAGAAAAGCTGTCAATAGGAACAGGATGTAGCACACTTATACAGAGGATTACATTTGTTGTGTCTAGATGGAATTTGAGCAGATACCAGCGTATAAGCTTGGGCGAATCAACAGGGGGAGATATTTTAGCCGAAATTCATTGATATATCATCCATGTCTCGCCAGATTACAAGGCATACTTATATCATTTCACTTGCTTGGTTGAACACGGCACATGTTCACTGAGCTGCTGCGATATCAGAATAGTGCTTGAAACATCCAACAGTCCAACAGTTTTTAGTAAACTTTACTTAATGTCCAATAATTTGTGAATTTACTTAAAACAATTTAGTAATCTGAACTATTTGCACGCTATGCCTTCGTTACTCAGAAAACCCAAGTAAACATTACTTGACTGGTTTGAGTACTATTTTGCCAAAGCAAAAGAAAAAAAAAGAAACAAAAAGAAAGAAAAAAGAAAAAAAACAGGCGGGGCAAAAGGTTTTTGAGGTGGGGCAATTCTTAATAGACTTTTCACTCATTTCCTCCACTTCTGCAGTCATCGTTCTCCTTAGTTGCATTCACTCATTTTCCAGTCATCTTGAATGTTATTGACAATACAACAAAACATTTTGGGAGAACGTCACATAACTTGACTTTATAAATTCATGTTGATTTCCTAAAATTTCACACCATTATGGTGATCAGTGTTCCCTTTGGTTGGCCACTTGGAACTTCATTTATATTATTGTAATTATATTCCTATTGATGCAGCGATGCAACAAGAAATCACACTGATTTGATATATATATATATATATATATATATATATATATATATATATATATATATATATATATTACTTCCCTTCCTTTGAAATCAAATCAGTGTGATTGCTTGTTGCATCATATATATACACTCACCTAAAGGATTATTAGGAACACCTGTTCAATTTCTCATTAATGCAATTATCTAATCAACCAATCACATGGCAGTTGCTTCAATGCATTTAGGGGTGTGGTCCTGGTCAAGACAATCTCCTGAACTCCAAACTGAATGTCAGAATGGGAAAGAAAGGTGATTTAAGCTATTTTGAGCGTGGCATGGTTGTTGGTGCCAGACGGGCCGGTCTGAGTATTTCACAATCTGCTCAGTTACTGGGATTTTCACGCACAACCATTTCTAGAGTTTACAAAGAATGGTGTGAAAAGGGAAAAACATCCAGTATGCGGCAGTCCTGTGGGCGAAAATGCCTTGTTGATGCTAGAGGTCAGAGGAGAATGGGCCGACTGATTCAAGCTGATAGAAGAGCAACTTTGACTGAAATAACCACTCGTTACAACCGAGGTATGCAGCAAAGCATTTATGAAGCCACAACACGCACAACCTTGAGGCGGATGGGCTACAACAGCAGAAGACCCCACCGTTGCCTGGTCTGATGAGTCTCGATTTCTGTTGAGACATTCAGATGGTAGAGTCAGAATTTGGCGTAAACAGAATGAGAACATGGATCCATCATGCCTTGTTACCACTGTGCAGGCTGGTGGTGGTGGTGTAATGGTGTGGGGGATGTTTTCCTGGCACACTTTAGGCCCCTTAGTGCCAATTGGGCATCGTTTAAATGCCACGGCCTACCTGAGCATTGTTTCTGACCATGTCCATCCCTTAATGACCACCATGTACCCATCCTCTGATGGCTACTTCCAGCAGGATAATGCACCATGTCACAAAGCTCGAATCATTTCAAATTGGTTTCTTGAACATGACAATGAGTTCACTGTACTAAAATGGCCCCCACAGTCACCAGATCTCAACCCAATAGAGCATCTTTGGGATGTGGTGGAACGGGAGCTTCGTGCCCTGGATGTGCATCCCACAAATCTCCATAAACTGCAAGATGCTATCCTATCAATATGGGCCAACATTTCTAAAGAATGCTTTCAGCACCTTGTTGAATCAATGCCACGTAGAATTAAGGCAGTTCTGAAGGCGAAAGGGGGTCAAACACAGTATTAGTATGGTGTTCCTAATAATCCTTTAGGTGAGTGTATATATCTATATATATATATATATATATATATATATATATATATATATATATACACTATAACATAACTATATTTCATGTCAAATAAAGTTATTTTAACATTTTATTGCTAACCTTTTAATTGGGTTGATATAATTTCTGTATATTTGTGACAATATCTTGCAACTGACCATGCTTGAGTCACACACAGACTTCAACATTCAGCATGCAAAACACAAAAATGGTAAAAAATTATTATTATTTTTTTTACTTAAGACCATTACAATTTTATTTGCTGTTGTTATTGGGGTATACTGACAAAAGACAGACAATAAAATAGTAAAATAAAGCCAACAATAGTCAAACAAAGCAATTAATTTTATGTGGAAACTAATTGCACATAGTTTTTTAAGTTGCCATTACTGAAAATGACAGATTAAAACTATGTTGAGAATAATAGTATTTAAGATGTTTGCAGAACATAATATAACACTGTTAGGTAAATGAATTACTCAAGTAATCGTACTATTAAATCTTAAGTAAGATTAGTAAATATTCTAGAGTATGTAGATTGTAGAATTGGCATTAAAACTAACTTGATATTTATTACTTAATTTACTTGGGAGGTGTTAGCTTTCTTTACTTTTAGCTGATTATTAAATTAACTTCAGTTTTCCCTTTAAGTTTGCTTTGCAAAAATAAGGCAATTGGTTTCCAAACTTTTTTTAGGTAAACTGAACTTGTTCGAATTTACTGTGTAGCACATTGCTAAATCTTTGAACGATAAGAGACATTTAATATCTTCAATGGGTTTTACTATTGTATACTGTGGGGTCAATCATTCAACCAGTGAATGAAAAGCTTCAGTCATAAAAAGTATAGGCCTCTTTAGGACACTATCATTGAAGATTGGAAAGATCCTTGATGCACCATTTGGATTTCCTCAGATTGCACATTGGTGGAACCTTCCGGAGAACATCTAGTGCATCAAAAATCACAGTTTTCTGAAGAAATTAGTTTCTGCAAGAACATAAAGGACACATGAAAAGTTTTGAGGCAGCAAAAGTCTATTGAAGATGCAATATTACAACTCAGGCACCTTCAAAGGGAACCTAGTGTTTCTCAATACGAGGAACCCCAAATGGTGAAGTATATAGCTGTAAAATTTAAAAGGCATAACCTATATATATATGCATATATGCATATTCAGTGGAGAAACTTTCCTTTGTGGTTTGAAAGGTGCAAGAAAGAAAAAAAAGCATATGAAGAAGAGGAAATCAATGGAAACAAACCACAAAAAGAAAGCGTCCCCACTGAATATTATCAGGCCATTCCGCCATTACAAAACCCATATTTGTTATTGGTTATGTACATAATAGACTGACATTGCGATATTTTGTTTTTCTGTGATATATATTTTGATATGAAAACAAGATGACTTGAATAGCTCTATTTGGAAAGAATTAATCATTCTAGAATGATTGAGGTGATTTTTTAGGGAAGTGAATCTGCATAGAAAATAATAAACAAATTAAAAGCATAGGTAAATCTCGCTTTACAGGCACGATAGCAGCAAGCAAGTTGCATCTAGCATTAAGGACAGTGTGTGCACACTCCAGTTGTACTCAAACCGCTCCGAGTGGGATTCGAATTGGCGTTTCCAGTATGGAAGGCTGGCGTGCTAACAAGGACGCTGATGAGCGCAGCCTCTAGAGTCAGTTGCTAGTGGCCTCTTGAGGCCCGGGGAGTGAGGTTTACTCGCACGGCTCTTACTAGATGGCCTTAATTACACCTACCACTACTGCCCATCTATCACTCAATTAATCGACCTGGCTGATATATCAGTCTATTAACACCAATAGACACTATATACATCAACGTAGTTGTTCATGGCTGCATAACACCCACTAAAGTTACACTTTGCAGGTGCGTTTTCATTTGGCGTCCATACTATGGTCAACCTTTCCTGGTGAAAAAGGGTCATTTCTTACTGTGGGGTACCGCAATCCTGTCAAATGGGATCAAATGCATTCAAAGAAATTGTTTCCTGATGGGAATTGCAGCTGTGGTTATTCAAGACTGACCTGTAGAGAATCGCTTTCATGATCCACCGCAGGTGTGCTCACAGCAGTCCCGCACACTGTGGTCTCATCAGTTTCATCTCTGAGAATAGCTCTGGACTCATCTGCTGGAGATATGAGAGACAGGTTTTACAGGTGTTGTGATTGCTCCAAATGGAGCAACAGTTAGATGCATTACAGAGTCTGAACTTTATAATTAACTAAAGGCCATTCTAATTCCAAAAGGATATGATGCCCTGACTAAATCAGGATTCATATGTGGTCGGTCTGATGCTAGAAAGGCACATTGACCTTCAAACTGAATTGTGCGGAAGGCAGATATTTTTGTTAATAATAGATAATGACAGTTCACAAACACACATGCTCTTTCAGAATGCTCTTTCAGTTTCTTCAATGGATTTTTCCGTTCAAAGTAAATTCACTGTAAAACATTTTAATTGTAAAATGTTGTAAAAATACTACGGGAAAAAAAATAAACGGTTAATAGGTTAACAATAGGTTCCATACAGAGGAAAAAAAAATCTAACTGGACATTTCATGTAATTTTACAGTAAAATACTGTTAATTTTTTTTTTTTAGATTAGATTCAACTTTATTGTCATTACACAAGTACAGGTACAAGGCAACGAAATGCAGTTTAGGTCTAACCAGAAGTGCAATAGCAGCAAGTGCAGGATATACAGTGGTTTCATAAGTGCAGGACATGAATATGTACTGAATATGTATAAAGATGGCAAGACATTCCAAGAATTCCCTATGTGACACTTCACATTTGAAGGTATTTTCTTTAAATAATCATGTTTCTTAATAGTACATTTGGGATTTATGTTTCTTCTGTTGTTTAATGAATGTTTATTGCATTACTCGAGTGTCATGTGTGTTTCCATGATGGTGTTTTGTGTTTCAGTGACTGATGAATGATGAAAGTGGCTCCCTCTTTTACCACATGCATTATTATGGTGGTTGTCAATATATGTTTAAAGGTACAAAACAGATTTTAGTAGCAGCATGCACTGATGAATTTACTGATTCAAATTTAAATTATTGTGTAAGTGAATTGCAGTTTTATACTGTAAGATTCACAGGTTGTTCTGTAAATATGTGTACATTTTACTGTATTTTTTACAGAACTATTCTGGCAACCACAGCTGCCAATTGTTTATTGTAAAACCAACAGGGATTTTTTTTTACAGTCTATATGTACATGTGGTTATTATTAATCATGCATATTATTTATTAAAAGTCAATAAATTTGTTAAAAACCAAACATTAACTTTAAGCTCAAGTCACTAATACTAAAATATTTAGTTTTTTTTACATGTATTAAAAGCCAACAAATAAACTACTTTACATCTAAACTATCAATAATCATTGATATTAAAATGTTTATTATTTATATTTATTAAAACAAACAAACTACATATACACTATCATCAAGTCACTAATATTCCATATATGTTGCATATTATGTATATTGTTTATGAAAACCAAGTCAAATTTAATTTTCCATCAAATTTGTACATTAATTTTTACTGCTTTAGTAATAACAAAAAGCAACAGCCATAATTTTTCATGTATCCTTACACCTTACTACTAAATGGAGTTGTAAAGAAAAGTTTTTGAGTAGTATCTTTTATTTAGCTTGAAATAAAAAAAAAAAAAAAAAAAATTAAACTGGACAAATACAAGCGGAAATACAGAATTGTTCATTACTAATCAATGCTAAGCTTCATATAAAACCTGACAGGAAAAGGAGATGCAAAACACTAATAAAACAAACACTAATCATTATTAATAATTTTTAATTAATACATTTATTTATTCAGAAAATTTAAGTCGAGCTTGCTTCTCTTCCGTAATGCTAGAATGTTGCTAGGTGGTTGCTAGGGCACAAATCCTATGATCCCACCCCCAATTCGTTGTGAAATTCCGGTCTCTAGATATGGCCTGGGTCCCTCCTTCAATGCAAGTCTATGGGATTTGTTCGACTCTTTTGTCTGCCAGATGAAAATTGTAAGTCTGATCCTGTTTGCAACATGTCCCACTCAGCATTTTCACATTTCTCCATGTTTCCTTGTTGCTCTTACATGTTATAATGAAAAGCAGTCCTGCTTAGACTAGATGTATACATGTGGTTGCGATATAAACAATATAGCAGAATCTCTACCAGCTGACACATTTCTTGCTGTTTCAAAGTATATAATGTCATTCCACCAAGCCATTATATACAGTACAAACACTGTATTTCAAATAGCCACTGTGTGTCAGTAAAACATTCTCTATTTTTATCATGGACACAGATACAGTATGCAAGGCCTTTGACGTCACTAATGGTACCAAGTGCTCATGGATGGCTCCTACTACTAATTAATTCCGAAGGACAACAAGCACATGTTAAGTGCACCATATTTACAGCCACCGTAATTGTCACTTTTAGGTCTAATGTAGGCATTAACTTTATGTAGGAAACTGGAACAAAACCTCCTAAACTGTCCCCATGGCAACAAGAGCAAGTACCCTTGATTCACAGCAGAAAAGATCTATTGAACCCAACCAGCCCACAAACCTGCCCTGTTTGCCAATGCATACAGGAATAAATCACCCTTTTTCCTTTCTGACAACACGCCTGTAACTGGATGGTGCAAGTAGAACCTCCCACAAACCATTCTGTCACAGGAAGTGCAGTCTGGCTATCTTCGCATTGGCATGACAACTACAGACTCACGAATGGACTGAAACGCTTGCACAAGGTTGCGGCACAAGCAGAACATTCCCACACAGAGCGTTTTGTAAAGTCAGGGTGGTGACCTGACATTTTAAGAGGGGCTTTGAAATGCTAAGCTATTTGATGGAACTGGGTTGAAAGGCAACAATTGGGGTTGTTTTAGTGCAGCTGAATGTGAGGTGTGAAGAGCACTTGTGTTTGCAATAATGTTAATGAAAGTGGTCTGAGAGAGTGAGAAAAAAAACAAAAAAACATTTGGCTGCTTAGAAAATGTCTAGCATTTATTTTTGTCTGATATGCTCTGCATCTTTTGGGGGGATAGTTAAAAAATGTAAACGAATGTTATTCCATTATTTACTCATCCTCTCATTCCAAGTCTGCGTTACTTTTTATGTGGAACACAAAAGATGTTGGTTGGTTGTTTGGTTGATTGGTTGATTGGTTGGGGTTGGATGGTTGATTTAATAAAATTCAACAGGTTTGGAATGACAAGAGGGTTGACTAAATGGTAACATTTTTGGGGTAAACGCTCTCTTTATATGATGCTTTTAACCATACAAAAAAAAAAAACTTCCCAGCGTTGTTGTTGTTAACTAAGGGGCTGTTTACACAAGGGGCCATTTACTAAGGCATGGTTTCATAGACAGGGCTTAGATTAAAACAGGATCAGGCCTTAGTTTAACTAGGACATTTAAGTAGCTTTTATAAATGTGCCTTAGAAAAAATAAATAAATAAATAAAACCTCATGGTGTGAATCTTGAGACAAAACAATGGCACTGATATATTTTAAGATCTGTCAGTTCAAGTTACTTTCAGCTAAAACAACTCAAACGTGCATTTTTAGTCTGAGACTAGGCATAAGCCTTGTCAGTGAAACCGCGGGATACAATATGTGGTAAGACTTTCCCTTTTCCAAATCTATAAATAAATCCAGAGAAGTTCATGCTGTGGATTCAACTATGTTTACAGTATTCTCAATTGAAAATGACAAACATCAGTAAACAATATGCGGTTAAAACACTAAAAAATGTCCACCTTGAACGTAAAAACCTAAGTTCAGTTGCTGCCTTAAATTTGCAAGTATAATGAAATTGACTGTACTGTGAAAGTTATTTTATCTTAAATTATTAAACTGACTTACAATTTATGTGGTTAAAAAGGCAAATACCCTTTGCAAGGTCATACTTCAGTCCAGCCAAAATAAGAACAATCCTTAATTGTACCACTTTGAGCACAATTTATTAAAAATGATCATGGCAAAATTCATCATTCATATAGGACGTTTAGTAAATCTTGCCAGCGCAAGCAACAGTAATTAAGGAAGGCAGAGCTTTAGCAAAGGGTCATTCCACATGTACAATCCACAAATGATCATAATAGCTTCTAGGCTGAGTACAGACATCCTAATATGACTTGCAGACAGCAAATTGTTCCTATACTCTGCAGGTGTCTCTTGAGCACATAAATAGAAATGAAAGTCAACTACTACACCAAAACAATCTGACTCAGAAACATTTGTCTTGCGTCACAGGCAGTGCTCTCCATAATGCGATCGGCAGAAGTGGGTTGAGGATCAATACTTTAAGACGTGCTATTATTTGTCATTGTCCTGTGTGGGAGACTGAAAATATTTCCGTAACCACCTCCAGATCAGCCACACGTATTCGATAAACTCATCAGTGTTAAAAATTAAATATTTATAGCTTTGTGTTAATTCAGATATATGATGATGTTCTTGACACTATGATGATGTATATGTATATGATGATGTTATTGACACTTCTAACAATGGTTCTGCTGAAGTAAGAAACATCTTCAATTCTGCTCATGACAGACTTTGAAAGAACCCATATTTAGTTCTTAAAGCAATGGATGGATGGGATGGGATGGGATGGGATTGGATGGATGGATGGATGGATGGATGGATGGGATTGGATTGGATTGAAGGATGAATGGGATTGGATGGATGGATGGATGGATGGATGGAGGGATGGGATGGGATTGGATGGATGGGATGGGATGGGATTGGATGGATGGAGCTGAAAAGATGGATGGATGGATGGATGGATAGATAGATAGATAGATTAATACTTAGTGTTAGGAGTTTGTTCAAATCACTAACACCGTAAACAAAACTAATAGTCATTCTACCTATTCCATATCATGATTCACTAAAGATAACAGAGCAGCGGCGACAGCTGTGACAGGTCTTCCATATCAAATGATCCATAATTTAATGTACAGTATAATCATTAATAATGTAATGCTCTCAGGTTGGTTTTGTGACTAAATCCGACTGTGTAATTTGGTATTCTGCCACAAAGAACAGTTAGCAAGGGCTCCATGAATAACCCAAATGTAGAGAGCCTCATCTGACATTTCAGTACTGTATAACTTGCATAAAACCTATATTTCCACAAAAATGTTTAAAGAAAGACGGAGCTCTTAATAACACCCTTGCAACCCCGGAGAACCTTTACGCCATCCCTCCAAAGTACAGGTTTTCACTTCTAAACAGCTCTCTATATTTATCCCTAGCTTTGGTTTAGGTACCCTAAAAGCAGAGGGCATTCAAATGGCTTTCCTTATCAAATAAAGCATCTTGATTGCATTGGAGAAGCTCAGATTGCAGGTTAGTTGCTTGAAAACAGCTGTGCCACGTGATTGTACCTCATTAAAGTACATGGCCATTAAAAACGTGTTCAGCTTTAGTTAGCGTGTGCTGTTCAATGAGATATTTGCTACTCTGACATGACTTGATCTAAGCATCGCCTTCTCTTTATCATCTAGTAATAGAATTATTCAAAACAGGCTGTCAGAGGCAATCAAATTCCCTGCCAGAAGTGTGACCAGTCAAAATCTCACTTTTTTTCTCTCTCTACATGTGGTTAATCTGACAGCACCTTCTGTGGTAACCCAATTAAAAACCCCCTTTAGAGTATGCGTGTGTGTGTGGAAACAACAGATTAAAGCAGCGGATGTAATACTCCTCTTTTTAATAGTCTTGCAATAAGAGCAGCATCCATTGCTTCAGCTAAAGATTGCGGCGTCAAAAAATGCAGCAAAAAACTAAATTTATTTTATGAGACTCTTCAGCTCAATGAGATACAAATTACAAGTTCTGTCAAAGTTTCAAGTATGGAAAAAAGTCTTTTTGGTGTTGCTTTTCTGAACAAAGCAATAAGCCACGAGAGGCATTGTGTAATGATTTTACCATGATTATGTACTTTTAGACATGAAGGAAATGCAATATGATAAAAGACACCAATGGTAAGGAGTAATATTCATAATAAACTATTCTTCCACCATGTGATATTCATTAGCCTATATATAGGCTGTTTATGGTTGCCAAGCAACATAATAATCAAAGATCATATGGCCAAAATTTGAATGTGACAACCAATCAGAATTAAGAGAAACTCTGGTTCCCTTTTGAGGGAATTTGCGGTGTGTCGATGACACTTTGGGAACCAATCAATGCGTGATTGCGTCTGAAGCATGTATATGTCAACTAGTCTGTAAGATTGGAAAAAGTTTGCATATGCCAGAATGTCTCTGAGAAAAAAAAGGACATTAGCATCTGAACCGACTCATGCATTTAGCATCCCCATCCGAGACGACGTCACGCTGAGTGAATCATCTACAAATGACTTTAAATTTACATGTCTCTCCTTTCTCCTGCATCTACCCCCATCTCCCCTCCAGAATTCACCCAAAATCTATATGGTCTAAAGTGAACAAATACTATACAGAATTATACATGTTTTATATTATTTGAAATGTCTCAGTGCGACTGGTACAAAGGTCTCCTCCCCACAGAAGTAAACCAAAAAGTAATAAAGGTTTTGAGAGTTTAGAGATACTTTGCTTATTACGTTGGGTGTGGCTTTAGCCATTTGGTCTTTTGTCAATACAGGTCTATGGGACAGTGATTAAATGTAAATTCCCATTGTTAACACGTTTCCATTTGAAAGAGGTTTCTGTCTTGGTATTTAAGAAGATGTTGCAAAGAGGTCGGGCTCGAACCTTTACATCGGTCAGCCCGTAACGTTAGCTTCTGTGCCTCAGCAAGCACTCTATGTTGAAACTGTCTGTTATATTTATTGTTGTCTGTCCTTTTCAGTCTAAAAAGAAAAGAAAAAACACGATGGCGAAAGAGATGTTTAGGTTGTGTGCTTCTCCCTGCCCGCACTATTTAACGCGTGGGGATACACCCGACTTATGTGTACCGTGTTTGGGAGCAGAGCATGCTATGTCAGCCTTCAAGGGGGCTGACTGTCCACATTGTGAGATACTTCTTCTCCGCACGCTCCGCTCCTGCCTGTCACTTTTTGAGGAAAGTGGCCAGGCTTGCGATACTCAGGGTTCCGGCCCTGCTGCTGCTGCTGAGGCAGCACGGAGACGGCAATCTTAGAGATTGCAGTTGGATCTCTCGGAGGGCATTGAGACGGGCCCGCCCTTTCTCTTCCTTCACCCCGGAGATCCAGCACTTCCCAATGTTTCCAATGTGATACCCTTTGGCCTGCTGTATATGAGACCCTTGCAGTGGTGGCTTAGGACCAAAGGGTTTTCCCCGAGGGGAAACCCACTTTGTACGATCAAGATCATGTGGCGGTCTCAGCGCCTTGGTGATATGGAGGAAACCTTGGTTCCTATCCCAGGGTCCAGTGTTAGGAGCCCTTTGCCATAGAGTTTCACTCTCAACAGACGCTTCCCTCACTGAGGAGTCATCATCTTTTGTGGTACAAAGACTGCCAGGAGATGATGGCGGTCTTCAATGCGTTGAAGCACTTCCTCCCAGACTTGAGGGGCCATCATGTGCTTGTCCGGTCCGACAACACATCGGTGGTCTCTTACATAAATCACCAGGGGGTCTGCGCTCGTGTCCGCTATGCAAACTGATGGTGTAGTATATTTGGGAAGTCTACGGCCAAGCAGAAGTGGATGTGTTTGCGTCTCCGGAAACAAAGCACTGTCCCCTTTGGTTTTCCCTCACACATACAGCTCCTCTGGGGCTGGATGCCATGGTGCAGACATGGCAGAGGCAGCGTCTGTACGCATTTCCCCCTGTTGCTCTGCTCCCAGGTGTTCTGGAGAGAGTCAGCCAGGACGGAATAAGCCTACTGCTGGTAGCACCACGCATGATCCCAGGAGAGACCTTCTGTCTCAGACGGGGGGCACTATCTTTCACCCCTGTCCAGAGAATTGGAACCTGTGGGTTTGGCCTCTGAGGGGGCCCAACTCATAGATGCTGGTCTCTCAACACAGACCATATTACATCCCAGAGCTCCAGCTACAAGGAAGATTTATGCATTGGAATGGAGAGTCTTCACTACTTGGTGCAATGAGTGTCAGTGTGATCCGGTTAACTGCCGAGTTGGTACAGTGCTTGAGTTCTTACAAGATCACTTTTCAGCAGGGTTATCTCCTTCTACCCTTAAGGTCTACGTGGTGGCAATTGCAGCTTACCACGCCCCTGTGGGTAATGCATCTCTGGGGAGAGATCCTCTGGTTATTCGCTTCCTTCATGGCACTCTGAGGCTGAGGCCTGCAACGCATACCTGGGTTCCTTCTTGGGACTTGGTTGTAGTCCTAGAGGGCTTATCCGTGGCTCTGTTTGAGCCTCTCGAGTCAGTTTCTAAGAAGTTTCTGACTCTAAAAACTTCCTTCTGGCTATTTTGAATTGGAGACCTTCAGGCCCTTTTGATTTCTCCCACCTGCCTTGAGTTCACACCTGGGATGGTCAAGGCATTTTTATATCCTAAACAGGGCTATGTCCCTAAAGTGCCGACCAACATTCCAAGGCCTATAGTGTTGCAGGCGTTCTGTCCTCCACCCTTTACTATCCCGGACCAGGGAAAGCTGAATCTTCTCTATCCAGTGCGAGCACAGCAAGTGGATAGTTGAGGCTATTTCTCTTGCTAATGAGGTCTTTGGCCTGCCGTCTCCTCTGGTGGTCAGTGCTCATTCTACCAGGGGTATGGCAGCCTCTAAAGCCTTAATTTTGGGGGTTTCCCTTCAAGAGGTTTGTGATGGGGCAGGCTGGTCGTCCCTGCTTACATTTGTGAGGTTCTACAGCCTGGACCTGGACACTGCCCCAGGGTCTCAGGTGCTTATGACTTCGTTGCCACAGTTTCTCATACAGGCAATTGTAAGTACAGCGTTTTGGTATTTTCATTCCCAAAGCGACATGGATGTAGTGCAAGTTCCCTTGAAAGGGAACGTCTCAGGTTTCCTCTCATACATGACCGTTCAAAATTTTGGGATCAGTAAGTTATGATAAATAGAACAAACCTTTCAATAAAACTTTCTATTCATTAAACATGCAGTTTCCATTATTGATAACAATAAGGAATGTTTCTTGAGCAGCAAATCAGCATATGTGTTTGTATTCAGTACATTTCACTGTTGCTTATTTTACAATCCAGCCGCAATTTCGCACAGACTTTGCAAACAGACTTTTACGATATGGATTTGTCAGCAATGCCACAAACATGCAAGTAACCGTGATGCCTGATGCCTGAATTGTGATCAGTGATTAATGTATTATTATTCAAGTTCAGATCTCAAAATCGTTCAATACTGGTTGCACCAGTAAAACAAACCAGTTACTAAACGATCAACTTCACATTGTTTCTCTTAGTAGCATGAAAATAATCTGTTATTTAAAGCTGCAGTCCGTAAGTTTTGCCTATGTGTCACCATCTCTGTTTGAAACCTGCAACTGCAGTTATTTGCAGAGTTATCATCTGTACGTGAGTTGTAGAGGAGTAGGCCTATGTGCGGCTTTGCTGTCAGTCACCACACCGGTGTGGATATTGTACTTCAGAATCACAGATTCTATGTCTTGGAGTATAACCTAAATAAGAAAATGTCATCTGAACAAGTAAGTAACATGTCTGCTACTTTCGGGAACAAAACATTACAATAAATCACGCTACCAATGGTGATTAAATCTTATGATCGCTTGTATAACAACAAACCATGGAAATTATTATTATTTTTATACTTTGTTCTCAAATTGTTAATGTTAACAGCATTAGCATTGTGTGACTACATGTATTTAGTGTGTATTAGCGTTACCTATAGATTTCAATTTCCGTACAGTCTTATCTTTTGCTTTTGACTACGAGTGAATCTCCAGCTGTCACTCATGATGTCATTTGGACCTTTCTGGATTACACCATCAAAATGATAACTCCAGCTGCTGTGAGAAAAGGCTATAAATGATCCGTTGAAGAACATGCTCCTCACGTGTGTTACTACTACTAGTATGTATACTTTATGTATTTTCTTTATGTATACAGACGTGATGTAATGACGCAAAGACATGCTTGAATTTCCCCTCCATCTTGCAGTTGTTCTTGTTGTTTTTGGTATATGCCTACTAACGCAATGGCATAGCCATAGAAACCAATGCAGATATTATGTAGTGTTGTGGACAGTCAATAATTTTAGATCTGATTCCAATCGGATACACAAATAATCGGAATTGGACTGACTGTGAATGTAGCCTAAATATAATGCTATAATCAACACTTTTTACGAATCTCAACAGCTGTAATAGTAAAAACATAGTAAAAGCATTCGAGAGGGTTCCACATGTAATACTAATTGTCAGCCAATCATATCAGTGGGCGTTTACAGTGAAGTCTCACAGCAGACAAAGTGTTCAAATCAGAGGGCTAAAATCAGGATGGAAAATAGCCATTTCTTTTTAAATTATGACATTTTTTATGTAAAAATCATATTAACATTAATCCAGTTCATGACCCCTTTAAGAAGGAACCAGAGCCATATCTAGAACATAACAAAGACTCGTAGCTGAGCTTTTTTTTAATTGGACCAGTAAAAAAGCACCTACTGTAGCAACCATCCAGATGCCCATAGCAACACTCTGGCAAACGCCTACAGCATTGTAGCATCCTATTCGCCTTATACCCTCCCTCTCTAGGTTTCAATGAAGAAATGACCACAAATCATATTATGCACTCTAAATTGGTTCCAGAAATTATATGTAAATTATATGAAGGTAATAGGGTTGAAATGGAAGCATACTACAAAAATAACCTAACTGGGAAACTTGTCCATATACTGTATATCGCATGTCTTCTTGGCTCTAATAACATCTCTGATTGCAGTCTTTGAGAGGCTTTTCAGTCTGAGACATTATCTGACTTGAATATGTCATGTAGCAGGTAATGACTCGATCAATCTCGCTCTTCAACTTAAGTGCACTACCCATCATGGATACACCCAGCATGAGTCCAGTTCTACCAGAGATGACACCCACCTAGCAACTAGATTAAAAAACAACCCACATCTAGTTCAGGAACCCCTGTTGAGATCTGTTGGACCCATATTAGACATGGAGAGCTTCCCTTCTCACATTACTGTTGAAGTCAGCCATGCATTTCAAGTACTCATCATAAGGTTGTCAATAATTACAACGAGAACGACGTCTATTTTTTGTTAATTACTTACAGGATACCTTCCTGTTCATGCATGTCTTGGCAAATGAGCTATTCTACCATGAGAAAACGGACCGTGTTTATTAAAGGAGGTGTAGATGATTAAATGACCCCCTCTTTTTGGTAATTGTAATACAAGTTTTTGAAGTCAACATGACAGGGTATTCACAACTCAATTTAATTCTGTGTTACCACATAAGCAAGGGTGGGATGATGGGATGATGGGATGTTTAACAAGAAAAAAATAAATGAAAGGGTTAGGACGTGATTTTATCTGTCAGGAATTGATTGGATGGTGAAAAGCACTTTTTGCTGTAAATGACGGGTTTAGAGTGAAGTGACTTATTGTGCACAATAATACCACGATTGTGTGTTGTTAAGAAAGTAAAAGTGGTCAATTTTGATTTCATGTTGCTTTGTTTGGTTATAAATTGAAATTCTGTTATTATATACTCACCATCATGTTACTCCATATGATTTTTCTTTAAACAAGATTATAATGAAATTAATTCCATATAATGAAAGACAAAAGTGGCCATGCAGGCTTGGAATGACATTGGGGTGAGTAAATAATGACAGAATCTAAACTATTCCTTTGAGTAAGAGGGAAGTCGTTCCTGTTCCATTATACTGACTCCTTCACCGAGTGAGTGAAAAACCACTTGTTTCTACCTCATCAACTTTTAAAAAAAAATTTAAAACAAGCAAACAAATCTGCAGACCTTAAGCTGCTTAAGTGTGAAGTTGCTCAATTCAACACAGCAGCATAAGGATGTATATGGGTCTAAAGAGACATTCTGCTAAATATTCGAAATATCATTATTTTATTTCGCCCTTGTTGCCAGGTACATTCCACACACACACACACACACACACACACAGGAACATTCTAGAGATGCAACGATGCATCAGCCAATAATCGGTATCGGCCGATAAAAGCTATTATTGTCACTATCGGCCATCATTTAAAAACAGCCGATGGTCAGGGCCGATGGTATCCTGTCAGTTAAAAGGGTGTGGAAAAACGTGTCTGACTGTAACTTGTGTGTGTGTGTGTGTGTGTGTGTGTGTGAAGAAAATGTCTCATGTTGAATTTAGGGCAAGTCAACAATAGTGCATTAACAGTAAGTCAAGAGTCACTTGAATCTAGTTCAAGTCAGGGTTGCCAGGTCTGCGGTTTTTCACTACACTAAACATTATTTGTAGCGCACCTCTCATCCAATAATGGCAAATAACACCGTGCTTTGTTACTTCTAAAAATAAACATTCTGTCAATTTTATCACAAAATTCATGCTGTTTTGACGCTCCTAAATGTGACGTGACAGATCGCTGTAGTGCCTCAGTTCAAGCGCCAGCGCGGAGCGCGAGTTATCTCTTCCACTTTAATACAGTTATATGCATGAGTATCAAAAGATGACTCATGTAATCACTCAATCAGTGTTCCAACCGCGGAAAAACGTCAATAAAACAGCTGGTAAACGATAGGTCACTTAACATTGTATTTAGTCTACCTCAGGAAAGTCATCTGATGTTCACAGTTTGTTAGCAATAAAGATACACTAGAGAGGAGCTTACTTACTGTTAATTATATATGTATGCTTGAATAAATTTGTCATGTAGACAAGTGCGTATGAAAAATACCTTATATGTGCAATTTTTTTTGGGGTGTAATTATATCTGAAAATATATAGCAGTTTAAAATAATACCTTTGTTGTTAATTTCAAACAATATTATTGTGTACCAAATGAGAGGGCTCTCTGTATAGTTTGCAGCATTATTTGGGAGAGGCTTTTTTTTCCATAAGCAAAATCAAACTATCGGTATTGGTATCAGCTGATATCATTCTGAATAATCGGCTATCTGTATTGGCTGATTTAGTATAGGTGCATCTCTAGAACATTCCATAATTATTTTTATACTGTACAAACTGTATATTCTATCCCCTACTCTTAAACCTCCCCATCACAGAAAACTTTCTGCCTTTTTAAATTTTCAAAAAACATCACTTAGTATGATTTATAAGTTGTTTTCCAAATGGGGACCAAAAATATCCAGCGTCATCCTTATGGGGACATTTTTGTAATACATTGAGGACCACATACACACACATTTGTTTCAGTATATTAGTGAGGGCATTGCATAGACTTCTATTGATTTTATATCAGGTTAGTTATAACCCAACCCTTACCCTTAAACATACCCATCACAGAAACATGTGCAAACACTAGATTTAAAAAAAAAAAAAAGGTTTTGGCCAATTTATAAGCCTTCTTGACTAGTGAGAACCAGTAAAATGTCCTCACTTGTCAGTCATCATAATATTTCACTATACTTTATAAGTGAGGACATTTGGCCTTCACAAGTATAGCCACACACACACATGTTGTGTTTTTATGTTTTATGGGGACTTTCCAAAGACATAATGATTTTTATACTGTACAAACTGTATATTCTATCCCCTACCCCTAAACCTAACCATCACAGAAAACTTTCTGCATTTTCACATATTTCACATAATTTCACATTTCACATTAGTATGATTTATAGGCTCTATTCCTATAATAACAAATTTCCCCACAAGGCCAAGGATTTCAGATATTGCCATCTTTGTGGGGACATTTTGTCCTCATAACGTAGGGTTTACCAGGACACACACACACACACACACAGACTTGCTTTTGAAATAATTATTTTATGCTCAACAAGGCTGTATTTATAAAAAAAAATGCAATAAAATTAGCAATATTGTGAAATATTACTTTTTTCTATTTTATTATATTCCAAAATGTTATTTATTTCTGTAATCGGAAATATTGTGTCACATTATAAATGACTTTACTGTCAGTTATCAATTAATGCATCCTTGCTGAATAAATGTATAAATCTTACTGACCACGCACTTCTATATGACATACATTGTAAAAAATTATTAACTGTACAACAATGTGAATGCAATTTAGCACATTTTATAATAAGCAACATTGAAGGGATGCATGTTTGGGTTTCATTTAAAAACCACAGCAATCTCATGGCACATTTAGCACCTACTTAAGCTGGATTGTGGGTCATTCGTGAATAAGACACAGGGGTTTCGCTGAAATACCACGTGCTAAAGTGGCACTACTGTTTGGTGAATTCAAGGGGCGATAATCACCGGAGAGGATCAAAGCCAACCTGGAGCGCTTGCCAAAGTCTACCCACGATTTCACCTTATTGTGGGAAAGAACAGTTGGGCCCACCAGATGGTAAAGCAGCCCATGTCTTCCAACAGAACGCCAGGGTCACTTAGCATGAAATAACTATACGTGACCCCCATCGCTCCTGTGGCCTTTTAAGTAATACTTACAGAATACGCTTCAGCTTGCATGACTGACCCAATATCCCAGAAGACACTTTTTCTCCCCTATATCATAACCTCTTATGTAGTCTCTCTGCTGAGCTAAGCTAATCTACGGCACTTCATAGCTTTAGTCAATGTGTTCATCTTATAGTCATTTCAGAAAATGCCTAAGGAAGAAATGATTTCATATTACAGACAGCCCACTTGGGCCTGAAAGAAGCATTTTCCTTTATAGCCAATTTGTGTGTAAGATTTGCTTGGACCAATATGAAGACATCACACTGTGCAGGAGCTCCTAAAAACACTATACATATGAGAGCCTTATAAAATATTTATAGTTGATTAGATGGCACTATGGATTTTGGGATTGCAGAACAAAAGAGCAATAAAACAAGCAGTTCTGCCTAAAAAAAAATACAATATCAAAAATGTTTCAATCATCAAAAAATACACAATTTTTGCCACACATTTTATTGATTAAAGATTCTACAAAAGTAATTAACTACAAATATGAAATATGCTTATAATATGAAATCAAAACTACTTTAATGCAATGCATTTAATGTGTTCCTGATCTCACTAATATGTGTAACGTACACTTTAATCTGAAACAAAACCACCTTCTCAATACCTACAAGTGTGTCATATTCTCACAGGTCAAATATTCCTCAGGTCCTTCGGAGAATATAATGTTAAAGGGGCTATATTTAATCATTTTTATGTATGCATTGCTTTTTAATGCCAATGTGTGAACAGCATGTAATGAAACTTTAAAAACTAGACCTTCCCGACTTCCTAGGTTGTCTATGGAAGCCAAAGTGCCATTCTGTACTGTAATGTCCATGTTTCATGCAAATAAACTGGATTAATTCAACATAGTCAGATCTTTATAGTATTTAGTGTCAAATACACTAAATAGCAGTGTAATTTTACTTACCTCATCTGTCGTCATGATGACGGTGAATCACAGAGCTGTGCAAAGGTGTAAAGACAATAAGTGTATTGTGATTGTCAAAACATTTGGTAACTAAAAAGAATTTCAATAAGTTTAGTCAGTACAATGTTTACATGGTACAATGACTGGTAGGCTACTGTTTTATTAGTGCTTGACACAAATTTCACAATTTCAATTCATAAGCTTGCGATTTGATTCCGTTTTTGATTCAGTATCGATTAATCTGGATAAATATCAGGTAAAGTAGCTACGTGTTCATTTTTCTCAAGGAAAGAATCATACAGGGAGGTCTGTCAGCTGGTATTATTATTATTATTAAAGGTTAAAATTAACAACTCAAATTAATATAATGCGTTTTTTATAATGATAATGTTATAATATTTTTAATGATATGAGTAAAATATATAATAAATGTGAAATATAGTGCATATATTTAGCAAAATACTCATCTCTATAGTTAATTTTTCTAGCTAACTAACATGCTATGGTCATTAAATGGCTTTCCTGAGGTAATAACGTTAAATGACATATTGTTTATTGTATTATTGACCTTTTTCCACGGTTGAAACAGGGATTGAGCGATTACATAAGACATGATACATTTTGGTAAATTGTGCTGTATCTTTCAACATAACTTCTGGGGGGTATTCCAGATAGCAGGTTATGTGACATACCTGGGTATGTTTAAGAGTAAGTAAGTGGATAACCTCAACTTTCGGTTTGAAAAACGGAGGTAAATTTCAGGGTATGTAAGTAGCCATAGCAACTCACTCTCTGAACATAACCTGCTCCGGAGCCAGGGTTATGTTCCAGGGCTAGTTTGCTTAAGAGGTATTCAGATGCGTGTTATATAATTAATATAATAATATAACTAAATGTGTTATACAGTTAATATACAATATTATATCATCATCTTCCTAGCATTATTCCCGCTCATTTGCAGGGTCTACTTCACACACACCTTTGATTTGGCACATTTGGTTTTACGCCGGATGCCCTTCCTGACACAACCCTGGGACACATTCACACTCACACACAATCCTACAATTTGGCATATCCAATCCACCTAACCTGCATGTTTTTGGACTGTGGGGGAAACCGGAGCACCCAGAGGAAACCCACGCTGAGACGGGGAGAACATGCAAACTCCACACAAAAAAAGACTCCAGGGCTCAATATACAATATTATATATTAATTATATCACTATTACAACAAGCTAATGTAATGTTAATTCAATTAAAATATATATTTATTATTTATTTTATTGTCATCTCACACATGGATCTGCATTCAATTACTTAGCATCAAACAAACAATATAATCCTTTTCTCAGTGAATAAAGATTACAAGACTGAAAAAATGATTGCACAACCACCAAATAGGTGGCGATGTGCACTAAGTAGGTTACGTAAATCACCATTAAACAAAAGAAGAAAAGGAAGTAGAATGGCACGCTCTTTCTTAGCGTCTGTTTCCCTGGAGAATCATCGATTCGTTGATCTGTTGAGAATGTCCGTGTTAACCGGGAACTCTGAGTTGTCTGAACTTACTCACGGACGCGTTTTTGGAACCAGCATACCTCGAGTTCAAGAGTTCAAGGTATATGTGACGGTAAGTTAACCTTGCTTTCTGGAATACCTCCCTGGTCCAAACTAAAGAGTCAACCAAGTCTCTATGATTTTCTGATTTTCTGATGGCTCGGCTCACTCCTTCAGTGTAAATGTATGGGATATTGTCTACCGTTTTATCGCCTGCCAGTCAAACATTGCTTGGAAAATCAAAAGCACACCTCAAAATGTCACATAATTTGAGGAATCTTTCATGTCCATAACAATAGTACAATTCTGCTTACCTCAGCAAACACTATAAATGGGTACAGCACTGTGAGATAATGTATATTTGGGATGGGTCTATCGATTCTATCAAAGCTGATCGTGTTTGAAATGTGTTATGGAGCTGTCATTTTGATGTATTGTTTACAGGGAAATGGCAGCTGTATACAGTACTATATGTTAATTGAATTCATACGCCACAAGCCACACATACATCAAAATGACAGAATGGATGTGAAGAGGTTCAACGTCCTGATGCCCATGAGCTCATGAGCAAACGATGAATCGTTTTCTCATCCCGGCTGATTGGTGCATTTAGATTCAGGCTTTGACTAAGTGCCGTCGTTAGATTGACGTCAAGGGGAAGATTATTGACTTATGTTATTATATTTAAACAGCCTAAAGTTTCGAAAATCATTTTTCTATTTGTCTTTTCGGACAGAGTTACTTTTCTCATCGTCACATAACAAGATCTGACCCCAATCTATTTTATCTGACTCATTTCTGGAGGTAGTAAAGTAAAGTTATATTTAATTGATGTGGTCTGATGAACGGAAAATTAATATATGATAATATAATCAGATCAGTGAAAATCAGGAATATGGAATAAGGGTTTTAATGGATATCACAGACTGTTAGGACTTTTAAAACTCACGGAGGGAATCTTGAGTCACATTTTCTTTATCTTTCAGGAAATACACACTTTAGGCTGAGCACTCATTACAATGATGTAATATTAATGATAACTGCTTGGATGGATGAAGGGTTACTTAAAGCACCTGTCATATAAGCTCAAGATTGCTTTGCAAACCTTTACCTCACCAATGTAAGATTTATTCAACACACTCTTGTGATAACTTGTTATAATTTGTATGAGATAAGTCAAAGACTATTGTACTTCTGTATGTCTTCTCATGGCACTGCATTGGTTACACTTAGTAAACTTCCTGCAGAAAGAAGACATGAAAACTGAACGCAAAAGTGCAGTTTTATAATCATCATTTAAACCAAGGTCATACATGCTGAAGAGGGGCAAAAAGCCCCCAAAACAAAAACAAGGATAAACTGAATATCTTTTTTTGCAAACTGCTCTGAAAATGGCAACAATGCTTCAACATTCTTCTGTGATTAAAACAGAAAACTTATGAGTATGCGAACAGTTGCCAAAGTTGATGTTTTTTATGTTTGTAGCAAACCTTCCCACAACAGCTTCGTCTTATGTTTTCATGCTCTCACCCAAAGACTGCAATATTAGCATGACTATAAAAAGCAGCTGAGCACTTTGATATTTCTCAGAACATCTCCTGACATCGTTCAGAGCGGACACATTATTGCAAACAATCTCTCTGACTTTCCCACTGGCTCCCTCTGTAACTTTGCCTCCTCTTATCTAAGGCAGTAATGACGGTGTGCCTTCTGAGGTGTAGCAGACCAATTACAGGTCTTGAGGTCGCTTGGCATCTTAAAAAAGGTGTGCGTATTTAATTTAAACTTAAAATTAGTAACCTTGAGGGTGTTTATTTTCAAAACTGTGCCCGTAAAGTCACATCACAGCAAGTCAAGGAGCTGTCAAGCAGTAATTAGAGAGTTAATGACCCTGTCAGGAGTAATCAGAATATACTTTTAGATTTTTTAATTTAGGAATGAAGAAGAGACACTTCTGAGATAATGACATGAGTGCAACCTGAACTTGCTTCAGCAACCCTTTCAGACCTCAAAAAGTCAAAAGTGAGAAAAAAAAAAAAAGTCCAGAAGCAAAAGTATTTTGACACTAAGGTCCAGATTTACTAGCAGCTCGCTCCAGCGCAAACCCTCTTTTGACTTTAAAAAACTTCTGTCAGGATTTGCTAAAGACACGCAGTGAAAAATTTTAGCTGAAAAGGCGTGGACAGGAATATTTTTGCGGCTGACCTTGCATATGCATTTGTAGGAGTTTCCCTTTCAGACATAACATTTATGGGCGGAGAGTATTTAAATGAATCATGCAAGGTGATTTACAAAGGCTTGCGCTCATCAATTTACTGGTGTTTGCACCATTATTAACCGCCCCAAAAAACATGTCTTACTGTAAACTAGATGCTAATTTGCGCTGCTCTTGGTAGATTGTGTTGGTCATTATGGAAATGATCCGGCTGCGTCTGTGTGCTTTAATTTGTGCTGAACTGTGTAACAAATTAGCTCAAAGGGGAAATATTAATAATTAATTATAACTCGTTACAATTAATTATGAATATTTAGATCAGTTAACTGAATTATTATTACAATCAAATAATCTATTCATCCAGCGAACATTCAGTACTGATTGTCTATCAACTCTTCAGAAAGGATATTTTCTGTGGCCACAGAAAAATAACTCTTTCTTAGCTCGTAGCTATGATCGATTCCTTAAAATGACAATTTATTTATAAGCAGACCAGAATCAACTCGTACGAATGTGCACAAAGTTTATTAAACTAAAACACGTACACATAACTAGTCTACACAAACATACACAAGCACACATACATGGGTAGAATGGAAAGTGAAAGTGGCTGAAAAACTGGATTAGACCAGAGGAATGAAGCTATGGAAAAAGAGTCTAAAACCTGGAAGAACCATCAGTTAAGTTACTTTGTTTGAACAAAGGGGTTTACAGCTTTAACTAACTACACAGCGATTTTGTATATTGTACGTTACTTGCATTTGCCTGAGATGTTGAAGAGCGTTCCGATATACAGTCGCAGAAGAAAGTCTTGATAGTCCGGTCCGATGGTGTTGCAGCTGCAATCGATTCCTTCCGTCTTGAGAGAAGAAGCAACGGTGAACTTGCAGAGACTCTGTTATGGTCAAAGATGGTCCACATGGCTTGATGTGTGTGGGGCTGGCCGCCACGACTACGCCAGCGACGCCGGATGAGATCTCATGCAAACAGCGTTCAGGAATAAAATGCCAGCCAGCACTATGACTAACGGAGGGAACTTTGTGTTGGCTTTTTAAGTTCCACATAGGTCATGTCTTTGAGGTTTGGCTTGACCAATGACAAAGGTGCGTTCTCAGGCGGGAGAGTCCCTTTGTTTTGAACAAAGGGCTGACTCATTCGCATGACTGGAGTGAGCTGAAAATGTGTATGTTTATTTGTGGTCTGATAAATATAATAAACACACTGCATTCTATAAGTGAGGTCTGCCAAAGTGTGAGTCATTAAATAAGGAATATTTTGATAGGAGACACCAGCTAGATGGGCTAACATTAACTAGTAATTCTATCATCAAGCATGCATAACACTATACAATATAAAAAGACAATATACAAACAGTAATGATACACAAAATGTACTGGGGAAATGCATGTTCATTCATTAAACAGATTGTCAATGAATTAGTGATAGAATTCCATTTCTATAGGGGATTGAGTGTCTGTTGGATATACGGTTCTCTCATTTGAGAAGTGTCTTTGAAGTGTATGAATGGACACTAGGGGGCTAATTCACAGTGGGGAAACTAGACATCACAGTGCCTGTCTGGGTGCTTAAGGAGATTAAATTGTAAAAATCATGTGTTTGATTAGTCCATTCGCTACAACTGTCCACTTCCATCGGCGCTTTTATGGATTGCACTCTCAAGCTAATTTGCCCTGTTTAGTAATTCTGGCCCTAAAATATCTGAATGTTACTGCTTTAGATAAATTTGTAGTTTTGTATTAAAATAATACAATTAAAATTGATAATAATAATAATAATAATAATAATTTGTTTAGGATATACAAAAATGTAAATTAAAAAAAAAAAAAAAATGTGAAAAAGTATTATCTAAATGAAATACAAAAACTTTATAAATACTAAGAAACACTAACAAAAATTAATCTGACCTAACTTGAAAACTTTTTTGTAATTTGAGATGTCATTCCACCCGTGCGTTTCTGGATGCGGTCGTTCCCTGTCGCCCGCTGACGGTCACAATCGCTGTGTCACGTGCCTGGGCATTCAGCACGCTGAGGCAGCTTTTGTGGATAGTTCATGTTCCCACTGCGGGAACATGACTATCGCGGTGCTTAGGTCGAGACTCGCCTACCTTCGGGAAGGTGGAGTCCCTCTGCCCATACCTCGATCTAGTGCTATTCCTGCCCAGCAGAATAGACCTACTTCGACGGATGGCCGGGGTGACCTGAGGATTACATTCAGGGCAAACCCGCCGAGCCAGCCTCCGCAGGCCCCTGATCCCTCACAAGCGCCGCAGCCGGTAGGGCTTCCGGAGGAAATCGCTGGCCCCTCCCATGGGCGTCCAGTGGTGACCTTCGGGGCTCCAGTAGACGAACAGATGTCGATCGCTGCATCGGAGGGGGAGTTCTGGTCCTCGGAGGATGTAGATTCGGCTGTACTGCCTCCCTCTGGGAGAGTGGCAACGGCCGAGTCGGACCCCGAGTTGACGGCTGTGCTTTCCCGGGCCGCCAAAAAGGTCGGGCTTGAGTGGAACCCTCCACCACGTCCCGAACCTTCTAGGTTGGATGATTGGTTTCTCGGGGCGGGTCGCGCTGGTGCCTTTCTTCCCGGAGGTGCATGAGGAGCTCACCAGGTCGTGGACGACACCATTTAGTGCCAGAAACAGACCTAGTGGCTCCTCCCTCCTCACTACCCTTGACGGCAGGCAAGCCAGGGGGTACGTGGGAATCCCGCCAGTGGAGCGGGCCGTCGCGATGCAACTGTGTCCGGCGACCGCCTCCAACTGGCGCGGTGACCCGCGGCTCCCGTCCAAGGCCTGTAAGTTCTCTTCCAGTCTGACTGCGAAGGCTTACAGGTCTTGTGGCCAGGCTGCGTCCGCCTTGCATGCCATGGCGTTGCTCCGGGTGCATCAGGCCCAGGCACTCATGGACATGCACGAGGGTAGGCCTGACCCAGAGCTCCTCCGAAAGTCACTGCCCGTTCTATCGATCAGGCGATGTCCACCTTAGTGGTCCAGGAACAGCATCTCTGGCTCAACCTGGCCGACATGAGGGAGACCGACAAGTATCGGTTCCTGGACTCCCCGTTTCTTCGGCCGGGTTGTTCGGCGACGCGGTCGAGAGCTTTGCCCAGCAGTTCTCGGCCGCCCAAAAGCAGACGGAGGCGATCAAACACATCCTGCCCCGGCGGCCAGCTGCTGCCTCCACCCAGCCGCCGGTCGCAGCGCCTCCGCCTGCCCGTCGCCGAGGACGTACACCCGCCCCAGCCCAGCAGCAGCCTCCACCCGGGCGTAGGCGTGGAGCCGGCCGTGGGAAGGACGTCCAGCCCGCTCAGGCCGCTGCCAAGCCAGGTGTCAAGCGCCGTCGTAAGAGACCCTGAGGCGGGCCACCCAGAGATGGAGGAGACTGCTCTTCAGGAGATGGCTGCAGCACCACTCCTTCCCCCGGAGGAGGGCCGGGGGAGAATCTTTTGTTTGACTCCTGTTCCGCCCAAATTTTCAAAGAAAGAGCAGTTTCCAAAATCTCTGGGTGCCAAGAGAGCGCGTTTGGCGGTGTTCGACGCTCCCATGCCTTGTCACCCTCAGGCGCCTCTCCAATCGCCAGCAGGGCTGTGGGGACGCACACAAGCGGCCTTCTCACACTCGCACACCCCCTCAGCGGAAGCAGGTAAGTGTTGCGCAGCTCACTCAGACCCCACTTCGGGCCGCTCTCATGCCGTCCGAGTCGGGTCCCTGCATGCCGCCTCGCTGCCCCGCTGCGGGTACGTCTGTGGTGCCGATGGTCCCGCTTGTACGGTCGCTGGGAGCCTGGCTAGCGCTCCCCAGCCCATCTCGCTGGCTCATCCGTACCATCAGACTCGGCTATGCGATTCAGTTCGCCCGGCGTCCCCCCAAGTTCAGGGGCGTTCACTTCACCTCTGTGTCGAAGGAGAATGCCCCTGTGCTTCAGGCGGAGATTGCAGTCCTACTGGCGAAGGACGCGCTAGAGCCGGTCCCTTCAACCGATATGAAGACCGGCTTCTACAGCCCGTACTTCATTGTACCCAAGAAAGGCAGCGGGTTACGGCCGATCTTGGATCTGCGATTATTGAACCGGTCCCTTCACAGGCTACCGTTCAGAATGCTAACGCAGAAACGAATCTTCAGGTGCATCCGTCCCCAAGATTGGTTTGCAGCGATCGACCTGAATGACGCGTACTTTCATGTCTCGATTCTCCCTCGACACAGACCGTTTCTACGCTTTGCGTTCGACGGACGAGCATATCAATACAAAGTCCTACACTTCGGGCTGGCCCTGTCGCCCCGTGTCTTCACGAAAGTCGGGGAGGCGGCCATTGCTCCCATGAGAGAGCGTGGAGTTCGCATCCTCAAATATCTCGACGACTGGTTGATCCTTGCCCAGTCGCGAGAACAGTTGTGCGAACACAGGGACATGGTGCTCAGTCACCTCAGCCGGTTGGGTCTTCGGGTCAACTGGGAAAAGAGCAAACTCTGCCCCACGCAGAGGATCTCTTTTCTCGGTATGAAGCTGGATTCGGTCGGCCTGACAGCACGCCGAGGAGCGCGTCCAGTCGGTGTTGAACTGCTTGAATTCGTTCAAATGCAGGACAGCGGTACCACTGAAACATTTTCAGAGGCTCCTGGGGCATATGGCATCCGCAGCCGCAGTAACGCCGCTCGGGTTGCTTCATATGAGACCGCTTCAACGCTGGCTACACGACCAAGGTGCCGCCAAACCTTCAGCCCGTGGTCGGACCCTTCATTTCTACGGGCAGGAGTTCCCCTAGAACAAGTGTCCAAGCATGCTGTTGTCTCCACGGATGCCTCATCCACCGGCTGGGGTGCCACGTACAACGGGCTTGCAGTTTCGGGTCCGTGGACGGGGCCTCAACTGCAATGGCATATCAATTGCCTCGAGTTGTTAGCAGTTCGGCTTGCGCTGGGCCGCTTCAAAACGCCGCTACTAGGCAAGCACGTTCTGGTCCGTACGGACAACACTGCGGCCGTTGCGTACATCAACAAACAGGGTGGTCTACGCTCCCGTCGCATGTCACAACTCGCCCGCCATTTCCTCCTATGGAGTCAGAAGCATCTGAGGTTGCTTCGTGCCATTCACATTCCAGGCCTGCTCAATCGTGCGGCCGACGAGCTCTCACGACAGCCAGTGCTCCCCGGAGAGTGGATACTCCATCCCCAGGTGGTCCAGCTGATTTGGAGTCGCTTCGGGACCGCACAGGTAGACCTGTTTGCCGCCCCAGACACGACCCACTGGCAGTTGTTTTATTCCCTGACCGAGGGGACCCTCGGCTCGGATGCGCTGGCACACAGCCGGCCCCGGGGCCTACGCAAGTATGCGTTTCCCCCAGTGAGCCTTCTTGCACAGACTCTGCAAGGTCAGGGAGGACGAGGAGCAAGTCCTGTTGGTCGCTCCGTATTGGCCCAACCGGACTTGGTTCCCGGAACTAGTGCTTCTCGCGACAGCACCTCCCTGGCCCATTCCTCTGAGGAAGGACCTCCTGACTCAGAGACGGGGCACCCTATGGCACCCGCGTCCGGACCTCTGGAAACTCCATGTCTGGTCCCTGGACGGGACGCGGAGGTTCTAGTTGGCCTACCACAGGCTGTGGTAGACACCATCACTTCCGCGAGAGCTCCCTCTACGAGGCGCCTCTATGCGTTGAAGTGGAACCTGTTCGTCGGCTGGTGTTCTTCTCGCCGAGAAGACCCCCGGAGATGTTCGATCGGTTCTGTGCTTTCCTTCCTACAGGATGGGTTGGAGCGAAGGCTATCTCCCTCCACCCTCAAAGTCTATGTTGCCGCTATCGCCGCTAATCATGACATGGTAGGTGGTAAGTCTCTAGGGAAGCTCGATCTGATCGTCAGGTTCCTGAGGGGGGCGAGGAGACTAAATCCCTCTATACCCTTAACTCTGGTGCTAACCGCACTGCAGAGGGCGCCCTTTGAGCCTTTGCAGTCAGTTGAGACCCCTGGGACTTCCGTATGTTGCACTGCCCACGGCCAGTCCATACGTGTATTCTCCATATGGTAACTCCCTTCGGGCATGATGTGGCTTCCGCAGCATCCCTCTGGGCACGCTTTCCCAGCGTTATCCAATAGTCTGCTGAATGGGTCTTGCGGAACGGCAGTGTGATTCTCCCTGCATGAACTTCCCGCCCGCAACAGTCGGGTTCTGAGGGGCTCTCGCTGAGCGCTGGAAGTGGTAGTAACGGTGGCCTTTTCCAAAGGGATCCCAATTCGTCGGTGACGTCCGTCGTACGTCGAACGTGACCGACTGAAAGGGAACGTCTCGGTTACGTATGGTAACCCTAGTTCCCTGAAGGAGGGAACGGAGACGTACGTCCCGTCGCCACAGTTGCTGTACCATCACTGCATGGCCGAGTCACTAGTTCGGCTCCTCAGTGAAAAACAACAGTGCGCTGCATTCGCTTCCGCTTTATACCCGCGCTGCGGGATGGAGCGTGAGATGCAAATCTCGCACGGCAATAGTCATTGGCCGGTTCTCTATATCTCAAAGCTGATAGGGGCTCCCTGAAGTGATCCCAATTCGTCGGTGATGTCCGACGTACGTCTCCGTTCCCTCCTTCAGGGAACGAGGGTTACCATACGTAACCGAGACGATAGAATGACAGAAAATACGATAGAACGATCAATAGATAGATCAGACAGACGGACGGATGGATGGATAGATAGAAAGATTTCATTTAACAAATAGTGAACAAATTAATATAAAGGGAAAAAGATGAAGGGTGTATTACTACCGGGGTCTCCTACAGTCTGAAATCTTTTATCAGTAAATCTTATGGTGTGACAGTTTCCAGAACAGTCTTGTCTGTGTGAGCATCTGACATGCTGTGCTGAAGACGATTCCAGCGGCGTGCAGCAGGGAATCTGAATGCAGTGCACTTTCCCCAGGGCTGCGAGGACTTGTGTGCAGCCTTATTATGTGTGAGATGAGCCCTGTTATGGCACACACTGAAAATATTGATCACTGGCGAGCACAGCAGCAGTAACGCAGAAGCAAGCCAGCCACTTGACACGACGGGAATAAAAGCCAGCAGCAACAAAAATAAACACATACATGGTTTGTAGACGCACAAGGAATGCCGATTTAGCTTTTCGTGGGAACTACAAATGGATGATGTTGTATGTAGAGATGCTTGTTACAAGGAGTCTTGGATTTAATCATTTGTGCCACAACATGTGACATAATTGCATTGAGCAGCCGCAAGAAAAAATACTGTACAAATTCCACTTCATCCAGCAGGATCCTATTGGATACTATATTATTATTATTATTATTATTATTATTAATAATAAATCACAAAAATGAATGAATAAATGCATGTTGCTAGTTTTTCACTATTTTCCACCTGATTTGGACAAAAAAAAAGACAAACACAGCTTCCACTATACTGTTTAAACCTTGACTGATGACCTCTCTGCAACATTTTGCTTAATGAAGACCTTTATGCAATTCCACAAGGAAATGTATCTGAAAACTACATCTGATCTGTGGATTGGCAGTTTGCAAGAGTCAGAGCCTCAGACAGCATGCCAACCAACCAACTGATAAGTATCACAAACTAAGAGCTGGCTGAAAACTCCAGTTCAACATTTCTGGGACTTAGTTCATAGCATTGAGCCTTCAAGATATTCAAGAGTCCAATTGTTCCCTAAACAACATGTCAAAACTCAGCTGTGATTGGTCACTTTACATATCAGTCTCTTTCTGCTTAAGCGGACAGCTCTTTGCTGTAATAACCTACAAATTGGAGCAGATCTATCTACCTAGCTATCAAGTGACCCCCTTAACAGCTTGCCCCATACTGCTGCATTCCTCAGCTGCGATTACGGCCCCAAACCTCTTGCAGATTGTGTCAGAGAGCATCCCTGCACAACAGAACTACAAGGAGTGCCCTGCTGCCTCAGCCTGCCCGTCCTTATGCAATGGCAATTATGCCGTCTATTCTGGGAAATGTGACACATGCTCAAGAAATGCGGCTAGTATAATGAGCAGCAGCACTGCTAATGCACAGTCTGTCTTGTGAATGTTTTATTCAGCACTTCCACATGCAGTTAGTGAGTATATGATTAAAAGAAGATAATGAACTGCTAGTTTCAGTGCAGCAAAAATAAATAGAAACATCTCAAGGTCCATAAAATTGCACGACAATCAGAACGATGTGACGCAAGGGGTCCTTGATTATGATTTCACTTTCTTAACTTTAGTTAGTGTGTAATGTTGCTGTTTGAGCATAAACAACACCTGCAAAGTTACGACGCTCAAAGCTCAATGCAAAGGGAGATATTTTCTTTTACAGAAATCGGCTGTTAGGGACAACAACAAGCTTCTTTCCGGGTTGGTGAAATCACAAACCATAACATTTACATAAACCCCGCCCCTGGGAACACAAGGGGGTGAGGCCATGTTGAGAAGAGGAAGAGTTGTTGTAGTAGAGCACATTTAGGAGTCTGCTCAAGCTGTCGCATCTGTCTTTTCACATTTTTTGCAATACAGTACGTAACACAAATGCAATAGCATGTCATAAAAGCAAGATGACAACATAACCATAATTAAACTAAACTACAGTGCATCCGAAAAGTATTCACAGCGCGTCACTTTTTCTACATTTTGTTTATGTTTGTTCATGAAAGAAGTTTGTTTGAAATCTTTGCAAATTTATAAAAAAAAAAGAAAAGAAAAAAAAAATCACATGTACATAAGTATTCACAGCCTTTGCTCGATACTTTGTTGAAGCACCTTTGGCACCAATTACAGCCTCAAGTCTTTTTGAGTATGATGCTACAAGCTTGGCACAAATATTTTTGGGCAGTTTCTCCCATTCTTATTTGCAGGACCTCTCAAGCTCCATCAGGTTGGATGGGGAGCGTTGGGGCACAGCCATTTTCAGATCTCTCCAGAGATGTTCAATCGGGTTCAAGTCTGGGCTCTGGCTGGGCCACTCAAGGACATTCACAGAGTTGTCCCGTAGCCACTCCTTTGTTATCTTGGGCTGTGTGCTTTTATAGCACTGTGAACATGCTATAAAATTATCTGTGGGGTATTTTGACCTAAAACTTCACATACACACTCTGGGGACATCAGAGACTTATTTTATATCTTATAAAAATGGGCATGATAGGACATTTAATTGTTACGTGTGTCTCTAACTTGTTTAGTAGCTTTTCTACAACACAGGAAGAACATCTATCTGTGGCTTCCTGTTGACCCGGACTGTCCACCACATGCAGATGTTCTCATTAACAGGTTGGAAGACAGTGGTCATCTCAAGATCATCGGTCTCCAAGCCTCCCATTTCCCCAGCATGCATTGCAAAGCACATCTACTTTTATTAATTTAGCAGATGCTGAAAAAGTGAATTCAACGTATATATTTTATCAGTATGTGCATTATTTGGGAATCATGACCTTGGCATTGCAAGCAACAAACACAAAGTGCTAATGCATTTACATATCTATATTTACATTTATCCGTCAGATCAAATTTTTTTAGGTGGTCCTGTCTGGAATGTGCAAAATACACTTGTGCGATTAAGCATATAGATCAATGGCTTAATTAATTGTCTGCATAATCTTGTAAATTGGCAGCGCTCTAATCAATGCATAACATGCTGCTTCTGGAATGAGTGATGTGAGAAAAAGAAACTAGTTGAGTTTTTCAGTGGCAGAAAAGAGAGATGGGAAGAATTGGGGAGGATGGAAAAGAAAAAGGAAGAGATAAAAAAACCTGAAGTGAGATCATCAAAGGAGCTGTTTAACATGTATGGTGTATTCTCAATGGCAGGGTAAAGCCCTTTGTGTCTCATTAAGTGAGGTTTTTGGGGTATACTCTTTGCATACAAGAGACCTCTGCTGCATGAGTGATGTGAAAACATCCCACTATGCATGTTTGGGAAAACATATGTATGGGTTGGACTTTTGCCTTGAGAACTGCCTTATTCTTCATGGCATAGATTGCTGGTGTGGGAAAAATTTCTCAAAGATTTTGGTCCATATTGACATGCAGATTTTTCGGCTGCACATCCATGATGTGAATCTCCCATTCCAGCACATCCCAAAGCTGCTCTATTTGATTGAGATCTGGTGACTGGTGACTGGAGGCCATTTGAGTTTAAGGAACATGTTCAAGAAACCAGTTTGAGATGATCTGAGCTTCGTAACATGGCTCGTTATCCTGCTGGAAGTAGCCATTCGAAGATGGTACACTGTGGTCATAAAGGGATGGATATGGTCACCATCAGCGGTATTGTTTAAAAGCTCAATGGGTACTAAGGTGCCCAAAGTGTGCCAAGAAAATATCCCCCACACCATTACACCACCAGCAGCCTGAACTGTTGATACAAGGCAGGATGGATCCATGCTTTCACATAATTTACTGCAAATTCTGACCTGACCATCTGAATGTCGCAGCAGAAATCGGAACTCTCACGTTTTTCCAATCTTCTACAGTCCAATTTTGGTTAGTCAATGTGAATTGTAGCCTCAGTTTCCTGTTCTTAGCTGACAGGAGGTGGGACCAGTGTGTCTTCTGCTGCTGTTGCTAATCTGCTTCAAGGTTTGACGTGTTGTGCGTTCAGAGACGCTCTTCTGCAGACCTCGGTTGTAATGAGTAGTTATTTGAGTTACTGTTGCCTTGCTATCAGCTCGAACTAGTCTGGCCTTTCTCCTCTGACCACAGGCATCAACAAGGCATTTTGCCCACATTCTCTGGCTGTGCATGAAAATTCAAGTTGATCAGCCAAATTGAAAGCTATTTAAATCACACACCCTTGTTATTTATTTTAAAATTGTGCTAGTAAATTGACTGCATTTATTTTCCTGCATTTGTTTGTGTTCCAGGCATGTAGTACACAGAAAAAAAAGTACTAAAGAACAACCTGAACTCAACCTTTGCATTGGACACTTTCTGGGGAATCTAGCTGTGTAGCTGTATATGCAAATGCATTGTAAAGCCAGAAGTAATACTGTGTGAAATCTGAGCAATAGATTGTAGCACACACTGAGCACAAGTCAAACAAGTAATTTAAGCCAGACAACTGAAAATAGGCAAGCCACTTGTTTTCCTTGTAAATTTATAATTGAGTTTTAAAATGTGAAAGGATGTGAGCTGTAATACAGATGTAATTTTTAGCCTTACATGTCACTTCCTGGAGTGCAGCACAGCAATTCTGTATTCCACAGAATTTAATCTGAGTGAATTTTACAAGAGACGTTAAAATGGTTAAAACCTGTAGATAAGAAGCAGCTATTGAATTCATTTCACAGTGAAGACAGGGTGATAAACTCACAAAGAAATCATTACTATGCGGCAGATTATTATGTTGCCTTGTCAAAGAAAATCTTACTGAGCTTTCAAACCACACTAAACCCTCAACCACCAGGAACACCCTATAGAGAATGGCTAGCAATGCCCCAAGCAACCAGTCAGGACACCCTAACAACTCCCTAGTAACAAGTCAGGATAATCAACAATAATAACTACAAAGTAACATTCTAGTGACAAGCTAGAACACCATAACTTCCAAATACTAAGAACACTCTAGCAACCACTCAGCAAACCCTAGAAACTGCCTAGTAAGTCAACAAGTCAGAATACCCTAACAATGTCCTAGAAACCAGTCAGAACACCAAACACCAAGAAACGTCTATCAAATAGCAAGCACCATTCAAGCAATAACACAGGATACCCTAGCAACACCCTAGAAACTGCCTAGCAAGTCAACAAGTCAGAATACCCTAACAATGTCCTAGAAACCAGTCAGAACACCAAACACGAAGAAAGGTCTAGCACATGGCAAGCAACATTCAAGCAACCACCCAGGATACCCTAGCAACACATTACCAGCCACCTAGGATATCCTTGCAAGGTCCTATTGAATAACCAGTTTAACCAGAGGACACATTTTGATGAATGAAGGGCATGGCCCTGATTGCCCACTATTTTCTAGGCTAGGTTTATAGGTTAGTGCATTCCTTCATTCCCATAATTTGCATAAAGGCATGCAAGGTGAGATTTTAACCGAACAGAAAGTTTTTCGTCAATTAGCTTAGAAGGCTTTTCAGGCCTTCTTGGTAGAATATAACCATAATTGTTTTGATTAACATATATACTGTACATGTTTTTCATAATGTGTGTATCATGCAGCTGAGCGTGCAAAAATAAAAGGTGGTTGGTTAAATCTTTGAATTAATGTTGACGTGCATCAGCTCTCAGAGATGTAATTCACAGCAGAAGCTTTGAGTTTCCCACAATGCAGCTGTGCCTCTAACTGCTGTGGCAGCTGATTCAGGTGTTCTTTATCTTCCCTGTCTTCCCAGGAGCTGCCAGGTAATACTGATTGTCACTGTGAGGTAGTTTGACTTTGCTTTGCCGACACTCAACGGTTGAACCTCCTACGCAGCACGTCTAATGAAGAGTCTGCATGTGCCACGTACCATCAATCAACAGTTGTTACCTAGTTAAGATGATGATTAAATGATTAGCAAGCTTTGTGGAATACCTACTGCAGGCTTCACCCCCATAGCAACCGCAGAGTTAACTAGCAGGCTGAAGCTGTCCTGGTTACTTTAATTGCCACAGCTCTGTTGGGTGCAACCACTTTCTCTGCAAGAAAACTGATGCCACTGCATTAGTAAAAATGCCACATTGGTTTTGTGTTGAGGTGCTTTGATCAAGAGACCTTGTAAATATGTTGGATATTGCTTTCCTCAAAGTCAAAGTCTTACAAACCAATATACCCGGTAGTGAAGCAAAGCACATAGTATAAACCGTGGTGTCACCTTCAAGTTGACAGCTAGGAGACTGATAATGAAGCACTTCACTTCTTAACGGTGGGATAGAGCTGATTTTAATACCTATTTTTCTCTTCTTCTTCTTTTTTATTTTAAATTTGCTAGCAGGCTCACTTGTACATATTGATTATTGTGGCATTTTTCCAGCTATTTGCACATGGTACAATTTAATGGGGTGGGAGGACAGTTAGATAGACAGACAGACAAACAAACAATTTGGATGGATGGATGGACAGATGGACGGATGGATGGATGGATGGATGGATGGACTGATGGATGTATTTGAACTTCATTTAAAAATGACAATAGGGATGGATGGACAGACAAGGAAATATGTCTGGTTAGATAGATTTGGACATTATTTATGGATGGATGGATGGATGGATGGACAGAAAAAAACAAATAAATTAATAGGTAGGTATGTTGGTGAATGGACGGACGGACGGACGGACGGACAGACAGACAGAGACTAACAAATGGATAGGTAGTTAGTTATGTTGGTGGATGGATGGATGTACGGATGGAAAAGGAAATATTTCTGGTTAGACAAATAAAGAAGCATTGTGCAACCAGAACACAAAGCAAAACATGCTGGTTTCAGCAAAGTCTATATTCACAATAAATCACAGGTAAAAATCTGTGCAGTATGTTAGACTCACTACAAGCCCGTAAAATTCAAGACTTGTTGTGGAGCCCTACAGTGTGTGAGCATCTGCAAGTACCTCACAGCAATCAATCAGTTCCCTCCTCACGGTGGCTGACAAGACTTTCCCACTTGACCGAAAATATAAAGTTTGTTAAAAACCTCCATGTCACCACATGAACAAATGTTTGAACTTCCTCTGGCTTTTGTGTACAGGCTGCCGTGATATTGATGGTGTAGGAACACAAAATGAAATTTACATTAAGTAATAAATCAAAGTTCCTGGTAAATGCAAGGCAGGCAGAAGCAGGTGTGAACAATCTGCAGAGACCTCAAGTCAGAGAGTTAGATGACTAATGACGTGTACACAGCCGTGATAACTACAGCGTATAAACGTTACTGAGAGGAAAGAATACCTGGGTAACACAAGAGTCCTGGATCCAATCAATCAAAGACTCAATCCAACCTGCAAATGCCTTTTTATACATTTAGCTGTAGGCACATGGGGAGAACATGTATTAAACTCCATGCTCTGTGATCACAGCACGCTTTTAGGAAAAAATGTAAATAGTGTATATTTCGGGTTCCATTTACTCTCATAAAATTATTTACATACCTCTGTCCCCCCTAAAGCGAATCAAATTACCAATATGGGGGGGGTCGTGGGTGGGGGGTGGGGGTTGGTGGGGTCTTCTGAATAACAATAGGAACAGCTAGATTATATATTATTACATTTTCTGAAGAAAATGTGAGTGGTGCTTGCCCATGCAAAACTGCTATAATGTTCAGAGTGGTTATTAGAATGTATCAGTGCTGTCTTGTTTGTTAGCACTAGTTTACATTGCTAGGGTAACCCAAGTGCTTACTATGGTGTGCTGGATGGATGCTACAGTGTTCTGAGGTTGTTATTGCATTGCTATGTGGTTGATATACAGTTGCAAGGGTGTCCTAGGTGCTTTCTGTGGTGTGCTAGATTGTTCATAGTGTACTGAGGTTGTTTTGCAGGAAATACATGCAATATAATAAAAAGCACTATTTCAAGCACTAACCATAAGCATGATCAGGTAACAACCAAGCACCACTAATAAACACTAGTAGTACACAACTGTGAACTGGTTAACATTCAACATCACATTGTCTGCACTGCTGCCTAGTCATATTTAGAAACTGGTTTAGAAGCATGTTTCTAGCACATCTAATAAAATTATGGCTTAAAATCAGATATGCACAATAGACCATGATGAAAGCACTAAACCTGACTAATGCAACCTTCCCTAAACTTCCATCATTTAGAGACTCAAATTAACTATGCCATCTCCAAACCCATCGCTAACGTCCTCTACACCCCATAAAACCAGCCTTTTCCTTTTTTGATGTATCTTCTATGTACCGTGTTCATTAGCGCCATTCACTGAGGCTTGTCAAAAAAGCCAGCTAAAGTGATTTCGATAATGACTCACGAGATGAATCAATGTGATGCATGTGGGAGGCTCTAGCAGAAACGCCAAATAATAGTGCCTTCGCTCGAGACAGGGTTTATATAATGTGTTACTCAGGAGAACTTCAGTGTTAGTTCTGGTTGTTCAAGGAATTGCCTACAACTTCATAAAAGACCAATTAGAAGGGGCACGTTTGACACGCATTCGAGGATACTTTTTTTTTCTTTCCGAGCATGCTTGAATTAATTGAAAGCCTAATTACGGTTCCTGGGATCCCAGTGGTTACACTACACAAGGATTTTTTTATTACTATTATTGTTGGAGACCATCTGTAGGCGACTGAGCGAATCTCAATTTCCTCACCCCTCGTTTGAAATGCATACTTTGCCCTTAAAGCATTCATGTATTCTGAGTATTTTTTTTTAAAACTTGTTACCTTAGACAGCATGTTGCTGACTCATTGGGAAGCCCAAAGCTCCCTATTAGGTGAGCTTACAGGGTTTGCTGGGACAGTAGATCAGTGCCGGCAGACATACAGTAGGTAGTGAACTACTTATAATTACATTATAAAATGAATTGTGTCCTAAGGGCAATGCCATTGTCTGTTTTGCCCTCATATGAAGACTACAACTGACATACACATCCATAAACAACTTCACCATAATGGACTGAGCAACTCTCCCAGGTCATTATTTTGGTTGGCAAACAGGAGACTTTAATAGAAATGTCTGCGAGTCACATTCTACCCACATAAGTTCAGTTTATCTCATCTTCATCTAATCTTTTGTTTGGTTTTGCTATCTTTTATTTTTTCCTTTTCTTGGTTAAATCTAAAGCGCTGTTGTATACATGCATACAAATCGATGTTTTCCAATTTAATCCATGTACTCTACCGTTGGTATGATTTTTAAAATGTTATTGAAAGAAGTATTTTAGTCTCACCAAGTCTGTTTCATAAATACAATAAATACACTAATATTGTTAAATATTTTAACAATAAAAAAAAAAAAAGAATTTCAATTTTAAAGGGATAGTTCACACAAAAATGTTCTTTCAGATGAATACAGTCATAGTTATATTAAAAAATGTCCTTGCTCTTCCAAGCATCATAATGGCAGTGAATGGCAGCCCAAAATCTGAAGCCCTAAAGAGTGTATCCATCCATTATAAAAGTGCTCCACATGGCTCCGGGGGGTTAATATAGGCCTTCCGAAGCAAACCAATGGGTTTGTGTTTGTAAGTTGAATACGGAAGGCATTCTGGCGGATAGATATTTTATTTTTTAAAGTTTTAAATATTGATATTTTTCTTCCACAAACCCATCGGTTCGCTTCAGAATGCCTTTATTAACCCCCATAGCCGTGTGGAGCACTTATATAATGAATGGATGCATATTTTGGGCTTCAAATTTTGGGCTGCCATTTATTAATGTTTTGATTAGCCAGGACATTTTTTCCAATTGTATTAGTCTGAAGGATATACACCTAGGTTTTTTTTTCTGTGATGCAAAGCTGAATTTCCAGCATCATTATTCCAGTCTTCATGATCCTTCAGAAATCATTCTAATGATCATTGCAAGCCATCTGTAACAACATTGGCTTCATAGTGAGATCTTTTTGGTCAACCAGTGGCAGATGGGTAGAAAACTTCTTTAAAAAAAGTCATAATTTTCGCAGTTCTGTTTAGAGCACAAATTACACACTTCACCTTAAAGCATATGTGTTGCAGACCCAAATTACGTCCAGCTCCCCCTCTCTGGACATAATGGGTGAAGCTTGACCTAGTCCATGTTAGGGCCTTCAAGCTCCACCCATTACATTTAGAGAGGGGGAGTTGGACGTCAAGCTCTGCTCCACCCATTGTCTCTACAGTGAGCAGCCTCTCTAATTTGAAGAATCACTGCTACTAATCACTTATCATGACTATTGTAGCCCATTCCCATGTAGTACATCCTTACAAATTTCTGTACACCATGAGAATTATGAATGAGAAACGAAAACAGGCTAATCAAGCGCTTAAAGGCATCTTTGAAAATAGAGCACATAATTACTGCAACAACAGCATCACTTATTAAGACCTCAGCGCACACGTCTCTTTAAAAGGCCTATTCTTATATATGCTGTGTAGCTGCAATGGGTTTCTCCAAGGAATGACGTTTATTGGTGCGTCAAGGGAATGAGGCTTTATTATTATTATTATTATTCTCACAATGCAAGCCTGTGTGTGCCTACATCTCAGGAATAGATTTTCCAAGCTACAGCATTGCGTTTTCATACGTGCATGTCATGTTTACGTCACATCTGGTGATAAGCTCTTGACGTCCGTGATGAAGCACATGGAACTGAGACACAGTGAGTGACAGAAGCTGATTCTCTCTGGTTTATAGCCTCATTTGTACTGTGCTTGGAAACTATTATTAACTTGTATGAGGGATTACTGTTTCAATTTGTATCTGCAAGTATGAGCAAATCTTAAATGGGGGGATACTGTGCATTTATCTAATGGTTTATTAGTTTTGCTTAGCATGGAAACCTGATGAGCTGTTAGCTCCCTACAGGGAATGTTGTTTTTGCTATGTTTGCCTCAGTTCAGAACCGGTATGAAGAATGCAAGGTGAAAGCGAACAACTCAGACATTATAATGAAGTAGGGTTGTGCGAGGACATTGAACAGCATGCTGGTTCCATATCCTGTTGCTCTTCTTTGTGCTGTCTATAAATGGTTTTAAAACAGAAATCTGTCTAGAAAATCTGGCTCAACAAGCAGTTTTAGTGTGAAATTGTTTTAGGCCTGTTGTTACTGAAGCAGAAGCAGGATGAAGGAGGCCTATTCGTTGACTAATTTGAGTACACTATGTACCGAATGATGCCCTCAGCCCTTGCAGTAAACACTTTGGTGATATAATTTCTCATGGGCAGTTGTTCACTGCGAGTCCGTATCAGTCAGAGGGCTTCACTGGAGGATGCAGTGAAGCTGCTAATAGGGCACGTGAGTATATAACATGACAAATAGACTTAACAGTCTCAGGAACTTCACGGACACGTTGGGTTTTTTGTAACAGAGACACATAAGCTATTGCCTTTGTCAATGTTCAAAAAATATGGGGCAAAATAACAGTATTTCATGACAAAATGTAGGGACAATAATGCATTTCGAATACAGACAAAAGTAACAAAATTCACACCATTTAATTTTCCATTCCATTGCACATTTCCTTTTATGGATACTAGAAAATGTTTTTTTTTTTACGTCCATGAAATGCTTAATATTTGAATAATATGAAAGGATCTTTGTGGATCACAAAATGTTTTTTTTTTCTACAAATGCTCATGTTGAACTGAACCAAATGCATATGCCCTCGCTGAATGTGCATTTCAAAACATATGCATTTCGTGACCATTTTGTTCACAAAAGGTGTTTTCTGTTATCCATTAAATGAAAAGTTACTTCAAAGTTACACAAAATGAAGTGCTGACTTTACATTTCCATTGATGAAATGCAACTGACTTTTGTTTTTCTGCACATGAACACTAAACCGTGTAATTCTGCATTTCATGTCACAAAGTCACTGAGGTTACACTTAGGTACTGCAATTAGTCAGGTACATAAAAGCTCCCTCTGCTTTCCTTAAGCTGCAGCAAGCTGCTTTGGAAGCAACACTGAGGAGATCCATATACGCTGCTAGGATATTTCTGTTTGCTTGCTTGATATGTTTTGATGTGTTTCTCTTTGTTTCAATATATATTTTCCAAATAGTCTACCCTCACCGATGTTCACCGGATTGTAGATTAATTTTAATACATGCTCGTTTGAATTCAACACTTGGAGGCCCCCCTACTGTTAGGAGGCCCCCCACAGTGCCCACCTGGCGGGACCTTTCTATTCCACTGCTTCAGGTTTTCTTTCTACGCAAATCCTCATGCCATGTCTTTAAATATGCATCACAAATCCCAAATGTAGAGAACCGCTTCTTACAGATAAATATAGGGCTGCTCATATGTGTCAAATTGATGCAACTATATGCATGCTAAAGCTTTCTCATGCTCAGCATAACAACTGATGCTCATGGCATGTGTCACTGCACACAGAAGAAAGTTTCACTGTATAGCTCAAACTTAGTATGCTACTTTTTTAAAAGCATACATGTCTTATTCTGTTTGTATGATGGCTGGGATATCAAAACATAAACATGAAAGATGGAACAACATGAGAAGCACTTTTTTTCAGGGGCTTGGTACTAAGACATGTAGATGGGTTTAATGAGATGGTCTTATCATGGGCGTCCCCTACAGAGATCTTTGAAAAGGCACAAGATGATTGGATAACAATTGGATAACATGATAGCACTGATTCCCAAGGCAGCACTGGCAAATAAATCTTTGGCCGTTTATTTATTGCATCATCAAACAGGGCCAGTGCTCCAGCTGTGACACTAATTATCTGTGTTCACTGATGTTGAAAGGTACAAAAACACTGGCTCCACTTTTAAGTCCTGCACACTGTGAATGGGCTCAAGGGAGTCTCATTTGGGGGCCGTCACAAGTTACGCTGCTTTGATTTCACCCCCTACTCAATTTCTCTCTGCTTCATGCATGATAAAAACAAATCACACATTATCTATATGACCGTGTTGGAGGAGGTGCTGCTAACTCAACTACAATTTCCAATAGTCTGGATGGGAAGTTTCCAGTATGGAAGACTGCTTCTGATGTTTTCTCCAACTAACAATTAAAACGGGTAACTGTGAGCCTAAGATAATACAACCAATTCATACTGTGAGATTTAAAGTCACAATCGCATTATTTTTTTATATATATATATATATATATATATATATATATATATATATATATATATATATATATATATATATATTTTTTTTTTTTTTTTTTCATTAAAAAAGGCTTCCATATCTCACAATTTATAAATAAATTAGAAATAAATATAGCAGGCATACAGCTATAAATGCAACATTTATTTGTATGCATTCATCAGAAAACTCAGGTATGACTGAATTTATACAGGATAAAAGCAGATTTATTTATTTTATGTAGATTATGTGCCTTTTGGACCAATTAGAGTTTAAGGTAATTTGAGAACAGCCCTTAGGGCAGATTTTAGTTTAGCATTGAAATGCATCAATTTAATGTTATTCACACCATACTGGGAGTTAATTAATTTACTCAAATAAGCACACCTGCAGTGTTTAAAAGAAGATAAATACATACAACTTCTCAGAAGTACAACATCTATGATCTGCTTTAGAGGAGACAGACTTTATGGCTGTACTGAGATTATGACCAGATTTCGAGCTAATTTAAATCAGATTCATTTATAATGGCAGCTAAATGGCCACTAACATTTCTCTGATAGTTTTGAATGGTTAGGTTTAGCTCTAAGATTTAACTCCGCTAGACAATAACAGCACAAAACAGTTCACCATTTATGAGACATGTCAAAGAGTCCATGAAGAGGTGACAACTTAATTTGATAACTATTGATCCCTTAGTGTTGATAATGCTCCACAATGTAATTTGTAATCAACCCTGGGGGGACAGAAATTCAATACAAGACAATTAGAACTGCTAACCTATGTGCGTTTGTCAGCTCTCATTTAATAAGCCGTGTTCAACATAACCATCTTTATCGTGTTTTTTAAGAAATCCATCCAAATGTAAAGCAATGAGAGGAAACTATTTTACAAGGCTGTACAAATCTACTGACCTGAACTATCAAGCATCTGTGAGCTATGTTTTGGCCACAATGGCCATTTAAACTGGGACACGCACTAAAATGCAGGCAATAAACAATACGCAAAAACAGCATGTACTTGAAAGAAAGTAAGAGTATGTACTAATTAATGCTACAGTCAAGAATCATCTGAGATCTTTCCAAGCATTCTCAGGTTTGACCTGGAATAAAGTGCAATAGAAAACCACTTTATGTGAACTTCATTCTGTCGTAAGTGTGTATCCATGCAGGAGGGGACATTCTGAGAACGTTCTGGGAACATCAAGTTTCTAAATAAAATATGGTACCATAACCGTTCCTAAAACGTCCTGAATGTTCCATGAAGGTCTGCCAAATAACGTCCCCAGCCCTTTAAAGAACTCCACATCATGACCATCATTCTGGGAACGTTACTAGGTGACGTCCTTGTCACCAGAGGGGATGTTCTGGGAACATTCAGGGAACATCAAATTTCCAAATAAAATATGTTCCCCTAACCGCTCCGAGAACGTCCTGAATGTTCCATGAAGGTCCGCCAAATAACGTCCCCAACCCTTTAAAGAACGCCACATCATGACCGTCTAGGAACATTCTGGGAACGTTACTAGGTGACGTCCTTGACACCAGCAGGGACATTCTGAGAATGTTCTGGGAACATCAAATTTCCAAATAAAATATGGTCCCCTAAACATTCCGAGAACGTCCTGAATGTTCCATGAAGGTCCGCCAAACAACGTCCCCCAACCCTTTAAAGAACTCCACATCATGACCGTCCTTGACAACAGTGTACAGTACAAAAGTATTGTATATTGTATGGAACACACATAAAAACATTAGTATTTATTATTTCACTATCTGGCATGTTTTACCTGGAATCAAGACTTAATTTCCACAAAATGCAACTCAAACCTGCAAGTATCTCACTGCTTTTTCAAGTAAGATGTGCAAGGCCAAGCGTGAATGCACCATTGGTCTCCACTCTGGTGGCAAATTCTCAGCAGGAATTGACACATGGAATCCAGTAAGCATCCTTAATTTGCACCACAGGGTCAAGAACTCCAATTGCCTGTTGGTAGATTGACCACAGCAGTGGAGACCCAAGCACAGGGAGACATGCTTGTTTGGTCACAGAGAGAGAAGCATTTAAACATGCATGCCTGTGCGCCAACATCTGCGAGAGCCTCAGAGGACTCAATGGGAAGGGAAATCAAATAATGCATCTACACTTTTTGCTCAGATGCAGCTGTGCAAAAGAGCAATACAAACTACCTGAAATGTATGTGCACTGCCATTCAAAAATTTTAATCGGTTCTCTATATTTATTAAATCATCTCAAACTGGTTTCTTGAACATGACAATGAGTTAAGTATACTCAAATGGCCTCCATAGTCCAATAGAGCACCTTTGGGACGTGCTCGAACGGGTGATTCACATCATGTATGTGTGGCCGACAAATCTGCAACAACTGCATGATGCTATCATGTCAATGTGGACCAAAATGTCTGAGGAATGTTTCCAGCACCTAGTTGAATCTATGCCATGAAGAATTTAGTGGTGAATGTGATTTCACCAAGTGCAACATGTTCCTGGATCGGCATTACAATCAGCCAATTAGATTTGAGGGACTTTACAGTATATGTCAAGTTTAGGCTTACGACCAGGGTTAGGTGCCTCTACATTAGTGTTATTCACCTATCATTTCCCTCTGATTTTAGGGACAACTTATGGGTAGGATTAGGTTTAGGGGTAGTGACTAGTTGTATCTGCCTGTTATATCCTGTGTTTAATATTATATTATATTATATTATATACTGATGGTTAGATTTAGCCGTAGGGGTTGGATTACAAGCTCAAAAATATCTAAATAGTGCATTGTAAACCAAATAATTGTAGCTGTTTAAATAAAAAATCATACCCCAACATGTCACAATTTTACCCCAATTTCAACATGACGATAAAATTCCTATGCCTATCGCATGTGTGTATGACGCCAAAGGTTTCTCATTGAAAGCAATGTATAAAATACATTCCAAATTATTATTCATTTTAATGCAAATCAAAATGCAGTCATTACTTGTGTTTTTTAAGAATGGTTGAAAACCTTGTGGAAATCACACAATATACTTCATTGAAGTAAAATAATTGAAAGTGGGGGGGGGTAATTCACATAAATAAATGCTCTTACATAAATGCTTTTCTCCAAAACACGTTGGCCACAATTATTGGCACCCTTTTATTAAATACTACTTGCAACCTCCTTTTGCCAAGATAACAGCTCTGAGTCTTCTCCTATAATGCCTGATGAGTTTGGGGAACACCTGACAAGAGATCAGAGACCATTCCTCCATACAGAATCTCTCCAGATCCTTCAGATTCACAGATCCATGCTGGTGCTTCTTCTCTTCAGTTCAGCCACTCATTTTCTATAGGGTTCAGGGGACTGGGATGGTCATGGCAGAAGCTTCATTTTGTGTTCAGTGACACATTTGTGTGTTGATTTTGATGTTTGTTTTGGATCGTTGTCCTGATGGAAGATCCAACCACGGCCCATTATAAGATTTCCAGCAGAGGCCGTCAGGTTTTGATTTTTTTATCTGTTGGTATTTGCTAGAATCCATGATACCATGTATCTGAACAAGATGTCCAGGACCTCCAGCAAAAAAAATAGGCCCAAAACATTAAAGATCCAGCTGTATTTTTAACCGTGGGCATGGGGTACTTTTTACCCCTGTTTGCACCAAACCCATCTGGGGCATTTGCTGCCAAAAAGCTCTTTTTATAGTTTCATCTGACCACAGAACCAGGTCCCTTATGAATTTCTGACAACTGACTATGCTGGAGTTTGTTTCTGGATGAGCAAGAAGGATTTTTCTTGAATCCCTCCCAAACAACATGTGGTGATGTAGGGGTTGTTTGATTTATTTTTATTTTTTTTTAGGCTTTCTGACCCCAAGACTCAACTAATCTCTGCGATTCTCCATCTGTGATCCTTGGAGAGTCTTTGGCCCCTCGCCGTGCATTAAGACAATATAGACACACGTCCTCTTCCAGGCAGATTCGTAACATCTTTAGTTGATTGGAACTTCTTAATTATTGCCCTGATGGTGGCAATGGGAATTTTCAATGCTTTAGGTATTTTCCTACAGCCACTTTCTATTTTGTGAAGCTCAACAATCTTTTGCTGCACATCAGAACTATATTCTTTGGTTTTACTCATTGTGATGAATGATAAGGGAATTTGGCCTTTGTGTTTCCTCATATTTATACTCCTGTGGAACAAGGCATCATAGCTGGACAATTTCATGTTCCTAGTTACCCTGGTGTGCTAAAAAATGTAAATATTAATGGGAATATACTTCAGAGATATTTTACTCATAAAAAATTCTAGGGGTGCTAATAATTGTGGCCAACGTGTTTTGGAGAAAAGCATTTATTTAATAATGTGATTTACCCCCCACTTTCAATTCTTTTATTTAAATGAAAGGTTAGATTTTTGTGAATTTTTTAAATAAAAGATCAAAAGGATAAACAATGCAGATTTATTTTTTACAGCCATATTTGATCATGTTTACCAGGGGTGCCAATAATTCTGACCACCACTGTATGTTTGGTCTTGATCTGCTACTCTTCTGCTGCTGCTGTTATTGGTGCTGCTGCAGAGAAAGTTTGGGACTTGCTACTGCCAATACATACACGACAGACTGTTGTAAGCAAGTAAGACATGCATCTATACAGGTGGAGCTGGTGAAGGTGGAGGGTTCTGAAAGTGAGCTACAACTGCTACAGCAAATTCTGACCAAGTATTTGAAGGCTGAGGAGCGAGCTCATTGGCTACTGATACAGCAGGAACCAATCAGCTGTGCCCTATAGAGAATGATGTGATTGCAAGGAGATTGAGTTAAGGACCTATCAGCCTGCGCCATCTAGAGTTTCATAACAGAACTTTGTATTTTTGAATGATTGAACTGTTCCATACACTGCTGTCTTGAGACAAAGCTGGATCTAACCAGGACAGAGAGGGAAGTGGAAGGCCCTGGTGCACAACAACAAGATGAGTAATATGTCATCAGGGCATGTGGGTCTTTTTGAGAGGCGGAACAAGAGTCACACCTGTTAGTAAATACGGTTGTCAATCTCAAACACTGACTGTGTGAACGTAGCCACTGAGAGTACCTCCAACTAAACACGATCTGACACCCGTGATCCACACTAAGTCAGATGTGCTGCATACTAGCAGGCTCCCCTGAGGCTAATGGGGGGAAAAACAGTGAACTCAAAATGACACCAGATAATTTTCTTCAATATTTGAACTTTTCTTGGAGGCAGCTTACCAAAATAACAGAGACAGTTATACTAACTGAACAGTGATTGACATTTCCAACTGTTTTTGCTCCCACCTGCTTCAATTATCACCAAGTTCTCCTGAGAGTGAGCGTCTGCTTAATGACTCGACGGATCTGGGGAAAACAGAATGTGAACGTGCGCAATTGGGTATGTTTGCCTTAGAAAGTACGGTATGATGATTTCAACAACACAAAATACAAAATGAACTTTGAAACTTGCAGATGCAAAGCACAAAGGGAAGAACATTTTTAATGAAGTTATTTGGCAATAACATGTCTTCATTCCTGAATTCTCATTAAGAGATTTTAATAAGACCTGTGCAGATTTTATTTAATAACACTGACAGTAAATATAACACTACCGTTCAGAAGTGTGGGGACAGTAAGATCTTTTAATGTTTTTAAAAGATTTTCTTTTGCTTACCAAGGGTGCATTTATTTGATCAAATATACAGTAAAAACATTAATATTGTGAAATATTATTACTATTTTAAAGAACTGTTTTATATGTAAATATATTGTAAAATGCAATTTATTCCTGTGATCAAAGCTGAATTTTCAGCATCATTACTCCAGTCTTCAGTGTCACATGATCCTTCAGAAGGATCCTTCATTCTAATATGCGAATTTGCTGCTCAAGAAACATTTCTTATTATTATCATCAATGTTGAAAACAGACCCCGAACTTTTGAACGGTAGAGTAGGTGATGCATTTTGTTGGGCATTTATAACTAACTGAAAGTAGCGACAGTATTAAATAGATTTTGAGTATGGTAACAATAGTTTTTAACATTTTGTAGTTTTCCTAGCATTTTTTTTAACAATGGGTAGCAACATTGGTTTTCATGTCATATTGCACCATAATATTAATAAAGGAGATCTTGAACTTTAGACAATATTTATATAGCACATTACATAAATATAAACAACTAAAATGTAATGCAGTCAAAAATGAAGTGCAACTCAGCCCCATTAATATACTATACTATACTATACTACACTACATTAGTATACTATACTATACTGTGCTACATTATGCTACACTATACTATACTATACTATACTACACTACATTAGTATACTATACTATACTGTGCTACACTATGCTACACTATACTATACTATACTATACTACACTACATTAGTATACTATACTATACTGTGCTACACTATGCTACACTATACTATACTATACTATGCTACACTATACTATACTACACTACACCACAATACATTAGTATACTATACTATACTGTGCTAAACTACACTAAACTACACACCATTGTACTATGCTATACTATACTATACTACACTATCCTGTGCTATTCTATTCTATGCTATGCTACACTACACTACACTATGCTACTCTACACTACACAATATTAGTATACTATACTATAATACACTATGCTACACTATTCTACACTACACTTTATTAGTATACTATACTACACTACTCTACACTACACGATATTAGTATACTATACTACACTACGCTATGCTACACTATGCTACTCTACACTACACAATATTAGTATACTATACTACACTACACTACTCTACACTACACTACACTACACTTTATTAGTATACTATACTACACTACGCTACTCTACACTACATGATATTAGTATACTATACTACACTACACTATGCTACACTACTCTATACTTCACTTTATTAGTATACTATACTACACTACACTATACTACACTACATTACACTACACTATATTAGCATACTATACAATACATCATGTTTACAAGTTAAATTCATTTCAGTGAACTAATTAATTCAAACAATTCATGTAAATGAACTGGTTTAATAAGCAATTGGAGTATTTGCATATACATATATTTATTATATTTTATAAGAAGTTACCTGTAAATGTGTCTAGTGAATTGTAATGCAGCCGTCATCTGGGATACTCATTGTATTCATGCCATGCAAACACTGAAAAAAAAATCATCTGACAATTTATTTACACATTTAAAAGATATTTCTCACTTAAATGTATTTCTAATTTAAGCATTGTTCAGTGTACCATACGTGTAAGATACATGCCAGTAGAAACCCAAATTGTGGACACTGAACAAGACATAAAGCTGAAATCGAGGTCAGATTGGACAGCTGAACACTTATAATACCTATAAAAAGACTCCAATATTCCATTGACTTTTTTATAGGCTTCATCCCTTTGCACCTGTAAATGACAAACGCCCTGTAAACCTGAGCAGTTCAGCTATATCTGCACACATCTAACAAAGCATGACATACAATGCCAAGCAATTTGTTGAAAACATAGCTACATCAGGTCATGCTTTGAATATTAACCCTCACAGTGTGTGCCATATTGTTCTGCCCTCCTCACTTCTATAAATTTCCACACTGCATTAAACTACACAACCTAATGCGCTGTGAACTTCAGGCAAAGAATGAGGTCTTCTTTCGCATAATAACTTCAGCAGGCCTGAAGAAATACCAAGGGCTGCCCCGATCTTGACTTGTATTAGCTCGCCTTGCAGAACAATTGGTTCTGAGGTAGAAGGTAAGTGAGCTTTTTACTTCTGAAAACTTATCAGCACAAATATTTGGTTCAAAGCCAGGCTTAACTTCACAGACTAGACAAAATGTGCAAAGAGAAATATGGGGCTTCGCTATGCAAAGTAAGCTAGTGGATTGTACTCTATAAACCAGTGCAATATGAACAAAGGGTGCTGAGTGTGCAGTGTTGCTGAATGTTACGGCCTGCAGATAATTATATGTATACGGACTCAGTACCATAACTAACGATGTAATGATCACTTATGTCCTTTTCACATGACTTGAATCAGAAACACACTGCTTTGACCCCTATATGAATATGAAAAGTACAGCATCACGGAAAGGGCGCTTTTTAAGAGGCTCTCTTTTTATTTATATATATATATATATATATATATATATATATATATATATATATATATATATATATATATATATATATATATATTAGGAGTGTATCGGTACACGTATTTGTACTGAACCGTTTCGGTACAGGACTTCCGGTACGTGTGTACCGAACAGTACCGAATGCAATCTTTAACAGTTAACAGTAGGCTTGTTTTACAAGCGGAACATACTTCAATCCAAGTTCCCACACAAACATATTAAGTATTCTGTCCATTTTATAAGGAAATATTCAAACGATAAATGCCGTTTTGACGCTCTTTAATGTGACGTGACTGATCACTGTATAGGCGGCAGTTCAAGCGGCGGCACACGAGTGAACGCGATCATCTCTTCAGTCAAAGAATAAACAACATCAACATCTGAAGGTATGTTGAGGATACATTACAACTTGCTAAAACGTATCATATGTCATGTAATCGTTGAATCATTGTTTCAATGGCGGAAAGATGTTTACAAGCTGTTTTATTGACAATGTCACGTTACATTTACCTCAGGCAGTCATTCAGTGTCCACCACTGGTTAGTTCACTAGAGAAATGATTTCTTTCGCTAGATATATGCACTATATTAGCCTAGCCTATATATTCATTATATTCTACTTAACCTGTTGGTGATGTCTTGATTAGTTAATGTTTTTAAATGAATCTGTCATGAAAATGACAGCCACTGTGTATACGTGAAATGATTAGATTTCAACAACGAATTGGAGTAAAAACATAATTTTATAATTAGATTTAGAAGTTAAATCAAAAACTGCCTTATGTGAAGTTTACATGTTTGCATACAATGTGTTATTTGAGTGTTGATTATTATATCTAAAAATAAATAGCAAATGAATTTAGGGTAATAGTTTAGGCTCTGTTGTTAACCATTAATATTATAGTAGGGAAGAGTGGGGTAAGATGAGCCAGTAGGTAAATTGACCCACCCCCTTTATCTTGCCATTGTACACTTTTATTGTCAGGTGACCATATATTTTGAAACCACCCATCATTTCTGCCAGACTGTGAAAAGGAGAAGCACATGGGAGGAGAGGACGGCACCAATTTCCTTTAAAAACTTTGTAAAAAATTGTAGCATAACAGATGTAATGGCAGTTACATCAAAACAAAAATTAAATTGAGGATTTTTTTTTTTTACAAAGTTTGCGTCATTGCAAAGATTGACATTAGACATATCATGGGTATTGTCCAGTAATCACTGGCTTTCAAAAGGTCAGCAGGAAACAAGGTCAAAGTTGAAATTGTTTGAACTTTGAGCGCCATGTTACAATGCTTGACCGGCACACAACGCACCGCTGGGAGTAATTCTGCAGCTGACGCTTCAATACAGGGTTCAATGCATTGGGGAATGACAGGAGTCATGTGAAAGCGCGAGTTTCCCATTATAACCCTATTATTGCGAGTTTTGTTAGTTTTGCAATAATGTATTTTATCTCTGGTGTAATGAGTTCATCTGTAATAGAGAATACAATTATAGTTTTCCCCAGATAGCCTGCACTTTAAGCACTGCTGCTATTGATTTGTAGTGCTTACATAATGCATACTTGCAGTCTAATGGTTTTTGGCTTATCTTGTAGTGGATATGCAGATTTGCTAAACATTTATCATCTTCTTCTTCTTCTTCTTCTTCTTCTTCTTCTTCTTCTTCTTCTTTTGAGCTGTGGTGCAGCAGTTTCTTCTGTAGACCACAAAAGGTTAGGTTGGATGTTCACAATACAGAGTTAAAGTCGGCATTATAGAGAAGTTGCAATAGTATTTCTTTAGGCAACAGCTTTATGCTTTTTTATGTTTTGGCAATTTTTTGACAACCCCTGGTCACCAAATGAAAAAGATCAATGTCAACATTTTGCGTCTTTTTCTGTCCACAAACGATAGAATGACATGAGGTTGAGTAAATGATGATGATACTAAACTATTCCTCTAACTTTAGTAAATATACATGTTAATATGGATCCCTCTGACAGTCTGTTGTGCAAACAATGCAGTGAAATTTGCATTAACAGTTCTGTTTGGAGCCACCATGGTGCAGAAATGACAAGCTTTGTGGAAGTACGATCTCTGCAAGCACACAATGCAGATGCACTGTATAATTTATATTTTGATGCCCTAAACCGTTAAACTCTGCAGTCGCATAACCATTAACCCAAATGGATTATAAATCAGATTTGATATTATGTGATGTACCCATCTGCCACACAGAGCCAAAGTTAGTAATCTGACCGATGAACCCACAGTACGGCGAGTGACTGTCAGCTCTATCAGTCGCGCTGCCTCTCCAACTCATTTGCTTAAATGAAATCACATTTGCTGGGTGGAAATAAATTATGCTGCCACCTTTCAGTCCGTGTACCATCTCTCTGCATGCAAACCAAACACTGCAATGTGTACCGCTAATTGTTGCACTTGAAAGCACTCTATACTGGGAACACTCAGCTGTCTGACTCAGCTGCTGTAACTTTCCTGTCTCTCGTCACCCCGTCTTTCTCTCTCACTCTCTCCGTATTTCTTTTTCAAAATAACAGATTCTAAGTCTGGCACCACAGTGATACAAAGCCGACAGTCCGAGATTGACCCAGAATGAAATAAACTGAAAGTGACGATTAGATTTACGACAGAAGTTCTGCTGGATGGAAAAATGTTACAGATCAAATTATTTCTAATGTAATTTCAAAAGAGACTTCCCTATGGATAGGCAATAACACGTCATTAATTCAAATAAATTCAATTGAATAATTTTGAGATTTCATCTGGACGATAAGAAATATACACTATATTGCCAAAAGTATTGGGACATCCCTCCAAGTCTTTGAATTCAAATTCAAAAATGTTCCAATCACTTCCATGGCCACAGGTGTATAAAATCAAGCACCTCACTGCTTCTGCAAATATTTGTGAAAGAATAGGTCGCTCTCAGGAGCTCACTGAATTCAAGCACCAGCTCACTCACCGAATCTGCACTACACTTCCCATAATCCTCTCTGCTCACCACCTGCACACACTTGTTCACAATCACCTCATCATAGACTCACTCTTTATATTCCCCGTTCACCATTCACTCTTGGTCTGGTCTTGTCACAATATACACTGTTTCACCACAGACTCCTTACCACTCTGCCTACCTGTGATCGTGATCGTCTCCTCTCGTTTTCCACTTGGTAACCTGGAACGAGGACACCCTTAAGACTGTGTTTTGGTGGGGGTTAGATAAACCTCTACACCAGCAAGTTCCAGCGACCATATTCTATGGCTCAGTATATTGAATATGTGCTGTGGTTGAGTGGTTCTTCCCTCACCGTTGGTTAGGTCGACAAAGACGCCATCACCACTCAGCCACAGCCACCCTTATCCACTCCAGCCATCATAACTGCTACGCCTGAGTCTCCTGTCTTCCCTCGAACCAGAAAAGCAGTTTCACACAGCATGGAACTAATAGCAAGAGTAAAGAACCCTGCCATTTCTTCTGTTCTGTTCTTTAAAAAAGTTTACCAGTCTCCATTCCCAGAGCCTGTCCCCGTCTTCGTCCAGAGTCCAGGGATGTCCCCTGTCTCCGTCCAGAACCCAGTGACGTCCCCTGTCTCCGTCCAGAGTCCCGTGACATCTTCAGTTCCCGTCCAGAGTCCAGTGGGAGAAAACTGGCTCATAGACTTCTGGACAGAAGCATCCCCTGTCTCCGTCCAGAGTCCAGAGATGGCTCCAGCCCCTGACCAGAGTCCAGAGAGGACTCCGTCTCCTTCCGTCCCGAGTCCAGAGAGGACTCTGTCTCCTTCCGTCCCGAGTCCAGAGAGGACTCCGTCTCCTTCCATCCCGAGTCCAGAGAGGACTCCGTGTCCTTCCGTCCCGAGTCCAGAGAGTACTCTGCCTCCCTGAGCTTCCTGAGCCGCCATGGCTCCCTGAACTTCCTAAGCCGCCCTGGAGGCATCCTGGCGCAGCTGGAAGAAAACAAAACTGGAAGTTTTTCGCATTTCGTGGAAAGAGAGCATGATTTCATACAGAAAGGCCGTAAAAACTGCTAGATCTGCTTATTTCTCGACTCTCTTAGAAGAAAACAAACACAACCCTAGGTATTTATTCGATACAGTGGCTAAATTAACCAAAAATAAAGCTTCAACTTCTGATGTCTGCCAACAGCACAGCAGTAATGACTTTATGAACTTCTTTACTTGTAAGATTGATAATATTAGGAAAAAAATTATAACCATGCAGCCGTCTACTACTGTATCACATCAGACAGAGCATTGTAGTGTCACTGAGGAAAAATTACATCAATTCACTGCTATAGGAGAAGAAGAATTGGCTAAACTCGTTAAATCATCAAAATCAACAACATATATGCTCGACCCTATACCGACTAAACTACTAAAAGAGATGCTTCCAGAGGTCATAGATCCTCTTCATTAATTCATCCTTGACTTTAGGATATGTACCGAAAACTTTTAAGTTGGCTATTATTAAACCACTTATTAAAAAACCGCAACTTGACCCTACAGAATTAGTCAATTACAGGCCAATCTCAAATCTACCCTTTCTGTCAAAAATACTAGAAAAGGCAGTGTCCTCACAATTATGCTCCTTTTTAGAAAAAAATGGTATCTGTGAGGTTTTCCAGTCAGGATTTAGACCACATCATAGTACTGAGACTGCTCTCATTAAAGTTACAAATGATTTACTCTTATCATCCGATCGTGGTTGTATCTCTCTGTTAGTGTTACTCGATCTTAGCGCTGCATTCGATACCATCGACCACAACATTTCTTTTGAATAGACTCGAAAATTATGTTGGCATTAGTGGAATTGCATTGGCATGGTTTAAATCATGCTTATCTGACCGTTTTCAGTTTGTAGCAGTAAATGAAGAGATCTCACACCGATCACAAGTTCAGTATGGAGTACCGCAGGGCTCAGTGCTAGGACCGTTGCTTTTCACCCTGTACATGCTACAACTGGGAGATATCATTAGGAAGCATGGCGTTAGTTTTCATTGTTATGCTGACGATACTCAGCTCTATATTTCTTCACGCCCTGACGAAACTTACTAATTCACAAGATTAACGGAATGCATAGCTGATATAAAAAATTGGATGACTAGTAATTTCCTGCAACTTAATTCAGAAAAAAATTAATTTTAAATTATTGGACAAAAAAACTCCACATGTAGTAACCTAGAATACTGTCTAACACTTGATGGCTGCTCTGTCAAGTCCTCGTCGTCAGTTAGGAACCTGGGTGTGCTCTTTGATACCAATCTCTCATTTGAAAGCCACGTTTCTAGCATCTGTAAAACTGCATTCTACCATCTTAAAAATATATCTAAATTACGGCATATGCTTTCAATGCAAAATGCTGAACAGTTAGTTCATGCATTCATGACCTCAAGGCTAGATTATTGTAATGCTCTACTGGGTGGTTGCCCCGCTCGCTTAATAAATAAACTGCAGCTGGTCCAAAACGCAGCAGCTCGAGTTCTTACTAGAACCAGGAAGTATGACCATATTAGCCCGGTTCTGTCAACACTGCACTGGCTCCCTATTAAACATCGCATACATTTTAAAATCTTGCTAATTACTTACAAATCACTAAATGGTTTAGCTCCCCAGTACTTGAGCGAGCTCTTAACGCATTATACTCCATCACGTCTATTGCGGTCTCAAAACTCTGGCCAGTTGATAATACCTAGAATATCAAAATCAACTGCAGGCGGTCGATCCTTTTCCTATTTAGCACCCAAACTCTGGAACAGCCTTCCTAGCATTGTTCGGGAAGCAGACACACTCTGTCAGTTTAAATCTAGACTAAAAACGCATCTCTTTACTATGGCATGCACATAAAACATTTTAATTTATATTTTATTCAAATTGTTAGGCTGCATTAACTAGGTCAGCCGGAACCCATAACTTCCCATAACACCTGATGTACTCGTTACATCATAAGAGGAATGGCATCTACGCTAATGTTAGTCTCTCTGTTTATCCCAAGGTTTACTGCAGTCAGCCGGATCCGGGCCGTATCCAGATCAGATGGTGGACCAGCGCCTAGACATTACCAACGCATCCCTGAAGTGTCTGCAGAGACCGTGTCAATTAGTCTACCCTCTGAAATTGCTCATCGACATGGCATCCTCAATGGATCCATCTCCGGCGTGATGACTATTTATTCCTATTTAATAATTGTTTATTCGGCACGCCATCCTCAATAAACCCGGCGTGATGCCTCCGATCTTTCGAATAATCGAATCTAATATTACTTCTGACCTATAAGGCTGCCAAAATAATAATCATACACTGTTTGTTAATTGGCCAGAGGAGAACTGGCACCCCGACTGAGCCTGGTTTCTCCCAAGGTTTATTTTTCTCCATTAGGACACCTGATGGAGTTTTGGTTCCTTGACACTGTCGCCTCTGGCTTGCTCAGTTGGGGACACAAAATTTTCAAATAAATATCCAAATAAATTTAATTACTAAACTAAATTATATCAACTACATTACTTGAATATATATGATAATTGAAATGAGCTGATGACATCACCGTTTTCTCCAAAACGGCTGTACAGCCGAATCAAATTCTGTTCATTATTTTCCTGTTTAACACTGTGAAGCAGCTTTGAAACAATCTGCATTGTAAAAAGCGCTATATAAATAAAGTTGACTTGACTTGACTATTCCAGATAGCAGGTTATGTGACATACCCAGGTATGTTTAAAAGTAAGTAAGTGGATAACCTCAACTTTCGGTTCTAAAAACGGAGGTAACTTTCAGGGTATGTAAGTAGACATAGCAACTCACTCTCTGAACATAACCTGCTCCAGAGCAGGTCAAGTTACAGGGTCAGTTTGATTTAAGAGGTATTCAGATGTTTTATATAATTAATATAGTTAAATTAATATATATAAATGTGTTATATAGTTAGTTATAATATACAATAGTATATATTAATTCTAAAGCACTATTACAACAAGGTAATGTTTAAATGTTAATTCAGTTCAAATATATTTATTATTTATTTTATTGTCATCTCACACATGGATCTGCATTCAATTAATTAGCATCAAACAAACAGTATAATCCTTATTCTCAGTGAATAAAGATTACTTATTAAACGAAGAGATTGAAAAGAATTATTGTACAACCACCAAATAGGTGGCAATGTGCTTGCTTTCTGGAATACCCCCCTGGTCCACCGAGTCACACCCTTTTCAGCCTCCACGGCGCCAACCCTCCCACCCCAGCTTATGGTGTGAGGACGTGCCTCTGGGGAGAGGAGAGTAATGTTACAGTCACCAGCTAACTCACTGCATCTGCACTACACTTCCCATAATCCTCTCTGCTCACCACCTGCACAATCACCAGAGTACTGACTCGCTGCACCGGCACCTCATCATAGACTCACCCTTTATATTCCCCGTTCACCATTCACTCTTGGTCTGGTCTCATCACAGTATAAACTGTTTCACCACAGACTCCTTGCCTTTCTGCCTACCTGTGATCGTCTCGTCTTGTCTCCTGTCTTTCGTCCGTCTGCCTGGTTCCCAATCTCCCTTCGTCTCCTGCAAGGAATACCCACCTGAATCTTCACCAGCTAAGTCACCATCTACATCCCATTGTCCGGTTCCCGCTGTTCACCGACATTCTGCCTTTAATAAACATCTTAATCACTTACCTGCCTGTCTGTTCCCTTCTGTGTTGTGACACGAATATCCAAGCGGAAATCTTCAAAAGTGTAAGATCACAAATCAGTGCATCAGATATAATGGCATATACTTGCCAATGCAATCTAAACAGAACAGAGGACTGTGTTTGTTTGATATGGTAAATCCTTGTGTAAATGCATGCACCTAAAACATTAACCAATATAAATGGACATACATTTATTTACTTGGTTTCTAATTGAAATATACCCTTCGCTAGTTTCCTTGGCTGAGCCCCAAGTGTTTATTTGTGTCCTTGGTTGATAACCTTGCATATTTACTTCTATCAAAGATGTCCTTCCCTTGGACAATTAGAAGCTCCATTTTTAAACAAAACGGAAATGCTTCAAGGAGACAATAATGTGCAGGGAATACAAATGCAATTTCCATTTCAGAGGTGGCAACTTCAATGGCATGTGCTCAATTTACAATTTTAACTTTCTTGTGCATGACAAATGTCTACGTCCTTCAGTTTGATATCATTAACATCAAAGGGCCAAGGTTTGGCTGGTTAGCATGGCCCCATTATCCCCTGCTTGTAGATGCCATAACTACACCATCTGGCAGCTACAATCTAACAGACAGATTTCACACCAGGTATTATAGAACTCCCTGATTAACATCCTATTATGTGGATAACAATAATGTTTAAATTATTGTATAATTCATTATTGTACAGGGAGTGCAGAATTATTAGGCAAATGAGTATTTTGACCACATCATCCTCGTTATGCATGTTGTCTTACTCCAAGCTGTATAGGCTGGAAAGCCTACTACCAATTAAGCATATTAGGTGATGTGCATCTCTGTAATGAGAAGGGGTGTGGTCTAATGACATCAACACCCTATATCAGGTGTGCATAATTATTAGGCAACTTCCTTTCCTTTGGCAAAATGGGTCAAAAGAAGGACTTGACAGGCTCAGAAAAGTCAAAAATAGTGAGATATATTGCAGAGGGATGCAGCAGTCTTAAAATATCCAAGCTTCTGAAGCGTGATCATCGAACAATCAAGCGTTTCATTCAAAATAGTCAACAGGGTCGCAAGAAGCGTGTGGAAAAACCAAGGTGCAAAATAACTGCCCGTGAACTGAGAAAAGTCAAGCGTGCAGCTGCCAAGATGCCACTTGCCACCAGTTTGGCCATATTTCAGAGCTGCAACATCACTGGAGTGCCCAAAAGCACAAGGTGTGCAATACTCAGAGACATGGCCAAGGTAAGAAAGGCAGAAAGTCGACCACCACTGAACAAGACACACAAGCTGAAACGTCAAGACTGGGCCAAGAAATATCTCAAGACTGATTTTTCTAAGGTTTTATGGACTGATGAAATGAGAGTGAGTCTTGATGGGCCAGATGGATGGGCCCGTGGCTGGATTGGTAAAGGGCAGAGAGCTCCAGTCCGACTCAGACGCCAGCAAGGTGGAGGTGGAGTACTGGTTTGGGCTGGTATCATCAAAGATGAGCTTGTGGGGCCTTTTCGGGTTGAGGATGGAGTCAAGCTCAACTCCCAGTCCTACTGCCAGTTTCTGGAAGACCCCTTCTTCAGGCAGTGGTACAGGAAGAAGTCTGCATCCTTCAAGAAAAACATGATTTTCATGCAGGACAATGCTCCATCACACGCGTCCAAGTACTCCACAGCGTGGCTGGCAAGAAAGGGTATAAAAGAAGAAAATCTAATGATATGGCCTCCTTGTTCACCTGATCTGAACCCCATTGAGAACCTGTGGTCCATCATCAAATGTGCGATTTACAAGGAGGGAAAACAGTACACCTCTCTGAACAGTGTCTGGGAGGCTGTGGTTGCTGCTGCACGCAATGTTGATGGTGAACAGATCAAAACACTGACAGAATCCATGGATGGCAGGCTTTTGAGTGTCCTTGCAAAGAAAGGTGGCTATATTGGTCACTGATTTGTTTTTGTTTGGTTTTTGAATGTCAGAAATGTATATTTGTGAATGTTGAGATGTTATATTGGTTTCACTGGTAAAAATAAATCATTGAAATGGGTATAAATTTGTTTTTTGTTAAGTTGCCTAATAATTATGCACAGTAATAGTCACCTGCACACACAGATATCCCCCTAAAATAGCTAAAACTAAAAACTACTTAAAATATTGATACAAAAATATTCAGCTTTGATATTAATGAGTTTTTTGTGTTCATTGAGAACATGGTTGTTGTTCAATAATAAAATTAATCCTCAAAAATACAACTTACCTAATAATTCTGCACTCCCTGTATAATTCATTTTAGATTTACAAATTATTTGTTTAGATTACATTACATTTATTTTTATATGCGTATAAATATGCATGCATAATTATACTGACAGAAGACATAGCTCCCTAGCTCTTGATACATATCAAATATGCAAAAGTGCTCATTTGCTTTAAAAACAAATTGCACTTACAGGTCAATGTTGTTGTTGTTTTTTCCACAACATACTGCAGTCATTTCTAAAATATATCAACTTATTCTGATTACAAAGTTCATCCTCAAATAAATAATGAAAGATAATGATAATAATGAAAGTTTTTTTAAAGTTTGATACCGGGTGATTGGCTTCGATGTAGTCTTTAATTATAGCAATTAGCAATAGATGACAAAATGATTCAAAGTGGCACACAGATCGAAACATACAAGTCAACCATCAAAATATGTCAGTCATAATATGAACAACAACAAATGAAAAAAATATATTATGATGATTTTGCTATGATGATTGATGAATCCATGAATTGCAATCTGCATTGTAAACCACAGTCTTTGTTCAAAAACCATTCTGAGATCTCAAGGTTTGTCAGTTTTGTAGTGGCTTTCATCACTATTTATGACAATGTTTGTCAAAACCAAGAATTTGAGTCAGACAATTTTTCAAAAATTTGGTTGATTTGACACGGAATGACCCTATATTGAAACAAGAGCCAAACTCTAGCACTGTGGCAGCAAGTTTTGCACCAGTAAACAATACTCACAGTTATTTTGCAGTTCCGTTTGGTACCGTTGGAAATCCTTTAACATTTTCTTTGGGGCATGATTGGAAGTGGGATATCGTTTTGTCAGGCTGTCAGTTCTGTTCGTGGCTGGATGCTGAAATGAAACATATGAATCAAAGCGGTTGGGGTTCAGGAAGACTGATGGCCGTCACTGAAGATTCTTTTCATCACCTATTCTGCAGTGATGGAAAAGGTCAGCCTAATTAAGAGTAAATGTGCGCCTTCCATGGTCTTGTCCGAGAACAATGAAGAAACTGAGCTTTTCATAGAGCTTAAGCTGAGGAGACGTAAGCTCTGTTACAAAAGCCAGTGAGCTGCCTACCGAGACAGCACTTCAAGGCAGAGTAAGTGCACTATTGTATGGCATATGTACTCCCGGCACTCCAGTTCCTCCTAAAATTCCACCTAAATTTGGCTAAAATTCGAAGGTAGCATTAGTTTTTCTAGGATTATATTCAGTGTTGTTACTGATATTCTTAAACCAAACAAAGGTAATAATAATAATAATAAAAATGAAAAACTGAAATTTTATGTTTAGAAACTTAAATTTTATAGTACTAAAATTACTAAAACAAAAAAATTGAAATAAAAATAAATTAAAGCTATATAGAAATATTAAAAATGCCAAAAGTGCATAGCAAAATTACTGAACATATAAAAAACTGAACATATAAAAATAACAGGAAATTAAAAATTAATAAATGCATAGTGTATTATTAAAATAAATGCTACTTTTATTTTTTCATATATTTTGAAGACAATCCCAGAATGCACTGCATCAAACTCTTTAAAGAAAAAAGACAGAAGAGTCAACATATGACATATAACACATTTAATTGAATTGTATGTATTTATTTGTATAAATATATTTATTTGAATATTGTGTGTTTTTAGACTTATTTGTGTACGGCATTGTTAGCTTGGCAATAGTGATGCACCCATATGAAAATTTTAGCCGATAGCGATAACCGATAATTATTTATACTTGAAAGACGATAAACAATATATTGGCCGATAAATCTAAATCCAAATTTTGATATAATTTTTAAAGGCTGATTACAAAAACCAAAGTCTCACCATTAAAAGCCATGTCCCAAGCACACAATTATAATGTTCTCATTATAATTTTATGTAGCTTATATGACAGACTTGTGCTGCACATGTTGCACTGAACTGTATTGCAATCATATTTCAAGCAATTCAAAAACAATCATGGCAAACATGTCTCAGCTGAAAGAAAATAATCCATTATTTATCAGCTTTAATATATTGGCCCAATTTTCTTATCAGGCCGATAATGATAACATTAAAACTGAACATACTGATACCGATATGATGGCTGATATATCGTGCATCCCTAATATATCTCTACTTGGCAACATGCTAACAAAAAACTCTATTGGAAGCTATTGTTTTGTGGCTCAAGAGTAGCACTATTTGAAGTTGTGACCTAACGCTGCATTCATGCGGTGCGTCGGCATCAACGCTTCTCATTTACTTTGAATGGGTGACGTCATGCATTGCCGAACCGAATTGTGGGTTCCGTTGCATCACGTCACGTCATGCAACACCGGAAAAGTAATATGATTGGCTGTTGTCACTATGACGGTCGCGTCAGCACCAGCTTCAGACACGCCATTCATCAAGCATTGACGCTGACGCCCCGTGTGAATGCAGCTTAAGAAGAGCCTTTCAAATTAATTTACATTTCAATTGCAATGCTTTCTTACGGCCAATTAACACAGAATGCAATTTTGCTGTTAAAAATGGGAGACACAGGTCAGATTTGATGCCGTGTCATGCGTGAGACGCTGGAAAAGACGTGAGACATGAGCGCAACAGATAAATACATCCGTTGAGCACATTGGAAAAAACAATGGAAAAGTAGCGCAGTGGAATGGAAAATGTGTTCTGTGTGAATGGCCCCTTAAAAGTCAGCTGCCTATGTAGGGTGCAGACAGCAAGGCAGCTCACTGAAATGGAGTTATGGTTAGTCAAAAGATCTGGCTTATCAAACACCACTAAATCTAACCATATCTAACCACCACTAAATCATAAAACCATCTAACAACCATCCAGAAGACTTCAGAGTCCAGAAATACACCTTTAACATCAGCCAATATGGCAGTTAGCATCACATTTTCTTCCAACCCCACCCAGTTTCCAATATTTCTGTCGCTTTATGAATCACATACAAAAAATAGAACAAACACAGTGTTTGTGAATGAATGGAGCTACCAGTCGTATTTAAAGAGCAGAGCTCATAAGCGTCAGCATCATCACTCTGATTTATCACAACTTTAACAGGATGTAGTTTATTGGACAGCCTGCTAAAAACTTGATTAAAGAGAGACTCTTATAACCTTTCTCAAGTTGACTACTGCAAAAGCTGCTCTCTGGCAGAGCGCTGCGATCTTCGTTTTCCTGAGACTCAAGCACCACCGGCCAGCTGTTCACACGCCTGCCAAGAATTCTGTTCTTCTCAACATCTGTCTGGTGAATTAAGTAGCACCATGATAGCTGAAGACAATGTTTGTTATCTGTGTTATCCAAGGACGAGCAGCTGGCCGTGGTAAAGCCCCATGTCTTAAAGTGTAGATATAATCATTGATGTTGGGCTGCTGACAAAGTATATCAGCAACTTTAGTCAATCTCCACCAGCTGTCGCTGTAATATAATGCTAATGAAAATTGTCAGTATACTATTGTTCATGGAGAATTGAGTTAGTGTGTACCAAGTGTGGCGCACAAGTCTTGAAAAGTGAAGCCAAAACGTTTTGATCGCCGCCAGGTGGCTGGACACAGTATAGGTCATAAACCCCACCCTCTCCATGTAATCTAATGGGACTTGAGGCAAAGTAAACAATCAAATTACACTTCAAATAAATTCAAACATTTGGTTCAAATATAACCCCCAAAACAAAATAAAACTAAGGCATTGATGTTGTTATATAAAATTAAGCCTTTTTAAGACTAATCTGTACAATGGGACACCATTTTCATAACAATTACAGCACTTTTCTCCAATTATAAAAATGTGGGGAAAAATGTATTTAGAGGGCAAAGTAATTTCTTCACATTGTATTTGGTGTATGTGCAACCTTTACATTGGGTTTGATTGGTTACATGGCTTTTTTTTATTTTTATGAACCCTTTGGAGTTGCCATATGGCAATAGTTAACTTCTACTCAATTCTCCTTGTTATTCATATGTGCTGTTTTTAATTCAAAAGACATTTGAATGTCCCTCCAAAACTCTCTTTCCCTCGGATACACCCTCACACGGAAGACACCCATTGAAGTGCTCCAGAAATTGCTCTAACAACAACCTCATTTCTAAACATCTCTTCTCAAGGGGGAAGTAAATGAGATATGTTTATTCACAAATCAACTTTGTCTATCATGTAGCATTTTATAGATAGTAGCATCAATAACATGATATTTATCTATTTGAAGTGTTTATTGTAGTATAGTTGTATTTATGTATAAATAATTTCAGGAAATTAATATATTCAATACATTTACGGAAAGGGCAATAGGAAGAGTGCAGACTTAGCTCTTCCATGTGCTGAGAGTAAGAATAAGTTTTGAAGGTTCATTTTGAAGCCATTTTGAAGGTTAAATGATAGGAATCTACTTATTTTTGGTTTGCATGAGTTCCAAGTATATCAATCTATCAATTTCTATTTAAATAGAACAGAAAATCATAATTTTATAGAAAAACTTTGACCATATTGTGGTACAGCGTTGCCATATATTGTAGCAACGTTTCCCTAAGTACTCTTTTTTTTCATTTGTATGATTGAAGCTATTTTATGTAATAAAAAAAATATTTCATGCTTAGAACATAATGCATACCATAGAAAGTTAAAAATGATGACAAAAATTAGAATAAACTAACGTTAACTTCTTGCCTCTTTCACCAAAAATTATGAAGGTGATTACAAGAAAATACAAATATTTTAACATATTTTAACAATTACATTTAAATTAACATAACTAATATATATCCATAATCAGGTATCATTTTTTTTTTTTTTTATTAATATTATTATTTTTTTTGTAATATTATTATGTTTCTTTACCTGATCAAAGCAGCTTTAATTTAAAAAAAGACACTGTAGTGAAAGTGCACTTTTTTCCACTCTTTCAGAATCCTATATTTATTGATGTAAAAAATTGCAGAAATTATTGAAAAAGTGTTTGATCAGTTCAGTGTAGTTATTATAACCAGATCAACTCTGCGCAGTTGCATCATCATAATCATTTAAAAAAATCTATAAGTTGTGCAGCACAGAACTAGACATATATGGTTTGAAAGATTAGAACCTCAGCTTTCTTGATAACCCAGTCACTTTTGCATTTATGTTATATAGAAGAAGACAATAAGATCTGAATTCGACCCTCCCCGCAATAACCCCCCTTGAGAAAATCATATGAGTAATATCAAATTTCATATTTATATCACACAAACTCACCAAAAATAGACAAGTCATATATCAAATGAAAGCTCTCATCCTCAAGAATATCACTGTGAATATTCACCGATCCAACACATTAACGTTATTATCAAAAGAATCGCGAAGATGGAAATGACTCCTTTGAACAAGCAAACACATGAGTCATATTCCTGTTCGGATCACTACCTCGCTGTGGAGCTACTAGCCTCAAACTCTATATTAGCTCGTTCCTTAGGTTGTTTTCTTCAAAATGAGACTATTTTTACATGTCTGTGAGCAAGCAAGGCCAAAAGACACTGTAACATGTCACCGATGCCCAGATCAAAACATGCAATGCTGACAAACTCTTATTATCCTTAGTTTTGATCAAGGGGGTAATCCAGCACCCGGAAAGCGTACCTTCCATAGGGGCAGCCATTGCTAACCAAGCCATCACCTGCTGTTAGCATTCCATTGACTCCCATTCATTTTGGCGTCACTTTGACAGCGAATAACTTTACATCTGAGGCGTTTAAAGACTCCATTTGTCCATTGTTTATTTCTAAAGAAACCATTACCTTGTATCTTACACTATCGCCCCGTAGAAGCCGTTTTTGTAAAAATTGGCTAACGATTGCGTCATAACCACGCGACTCTCTGTCGCACAGTAGAGAAAATACCATATAGACAGGAGGAGAAGCTTGCAGGCAATCTGGCGTAAAATTTTAAAATAAATAAATACTATGCAAAATGACTAAATACTTAATCAGAATACTTGCCAAAAGTTGCTCCTGCTCACGCTCTCCGTCTCTGCAAGATTCGGTGATTCAGATTTCACTTTGCATAACTACTAGAAGACTTACAACTGTCAGACAGGTTGCTCACGTCACATCTACGTCGTCAAGCTCAGTCTGAGGCTGCGCAGTACGCTCAGCCATCAGGAAGTGAGTGCTTCTAATTGACTTCATATTTCTCCGTTGAAGTCTATGGGGTCGCTGTGTCCATTTCTTTTACTGTCTATGGTTTTGATCGCCTTTGTTAGCCGCGATTTTTGATGACGTCATCGCGTATTGCGTCATACGGCAAAAAAGCGGAGTATCTCAGCTCTCTATAGAAGGGTGCTAAGCCCTACTTTTTTTTTGTTTTTTTCGTAAGGAACTTAAATCCTACCTGGACACTCTTCTTACATCCAGCAACTCCAAAGACCTTAAAACTGTCTCACTGTGTCATATGTATGATATTTTCCTGATTATCTAACCTGTAATTACACTTTCAATTGTATTTACCCCTGGCATTTATTATGTATGTTCTTTGCATTAATAATAAAAAAAAAAACAGCTCTGTATAGACACGTCGATCATGCTTCTAGACCAATCAGAGCCCGAGATCTCCCTTTACAAAGTTGAGGAGGCGGAGCCTTCTTTTCGATTTCCCAGCAGCAGGTTTACATCAATGCAGACGAGTAGGAGTTATTATTGAGTTAGTTGGGTAGTTTGGACAGATTAATCTCAATAACTTTATTTTGGAAGGAGATATCAAGAAAATATTTTTTTCCCCTGTTTACTGCCAACTAGTGGAATCAACAGAAACTGAAGGGACATAGACCAAACAGATTAAAAATGACAGATTTTCAAATAACAAATGAATTAAAAATAAATCAAAATCTGACTTTTTATATGTGTTTATCATAAAATTGTGAATAAATACAATAGAATATATGCAATATTCCACCACTGTGTTAAAATTTAGAGTGTTTTCTGTAAAATGAGACTTTTTACAAATTTACTCCAATGTATGTGGGTAGGGTGCGCTTTTAAATTCAGATATGCCTAATTCTCTAAATAATTCAAAATATGCTGCAGAGTTGAAGTGGATAATAATTAAAAACAGAAATAAATAACTATATATAAATATCGGTTCTGTATATCGGTTATCAGGCACATAAACATGCAAATAATCTGGATCGATAAAAAATCTATAACAGTTGATCTCTGTAAAGCATTTGGATTGATTTCAGTTTATTAAGGGATTGTACTTCACTGTTTGTTTGTTGTTGTTTTTTTGCAAGATCTGGCCACACGAATGAGTCAAGGACTGTAACTTTTCCTTGTATTTTCTTGTGCCACACATACAGAAATGTTCATGTACTAACATCAATAACAGTTTGATGTTGTCACTACCTGAATTTTTACTAGTTGATTCGATTGTAGAATACAGTTGTCACTCCTGTAAATTACTGAACTGTGTGTACAGAACAGGATTACACACTAAAAGGTCAATTAACAAACACATTTAACTGCACTATTTACATGGCCATAGGGAGATTCACCCTCATCATCAAGAAATCCTTGTTTTTATCGCCCTTTAATTTACACAGTCTAAAGACTTCAACATGGACTGTGTCAAGTAGGATTGGTGTGATCCTGCCTTGTTTTGACATTGCACTGACATTGCATCTATGTTAATCGCTCTTCAGCCAATTTTATCTCATTTGTGACTCGTGGCATTTCAAAGATATACTGACTTGTGAAATTATGTTCTAACAAGGAAACAAAGAAGCGCTCATGAAGATAAACACCACAGTGATGTTTTTGCAAGCATTTGCAGCTCATTTTCACATACCTGTAAAATTAATGAAAATTAATGATGTTGTTTATCATTGTCTCGCCTGTCAGCCATCTTCCTTTTTTCACACCACAGGTGCATCTCAGCATAGAGAAAATGTCACGCTCCAGATGTAGTGAGAAATACACTACACCGGTGAGCAGGACAGTCTTTCTGCAAGAAGATAATAAAACTGAAAACAGTCTATAACCCAATAAATTATGAAAAATGAAGCACAATTTAATAGGGAAAAGGAACTGAACTTTTGCTTTTATTCAGGCGGCTTTGGTCCTGGAACATTTTCTTGAAATGAATAAACGAATAGTTAGTATCTGATGGGCAGGAACATTACCAAGCCGACACGTTCATTAAAGCAAAAAATCTAGCTCTTTAATGACTCGCTGCGTATGACAATTAAATTGTAAAGAAAAATGAGATGGATATGCATGTTTGATTTGCAAAGCATTTTATAAATGCCCGAAATCAAGAGCAATGAGGACAACTGCATGCTGCTGTGATAAACTGTCTCTGGTTTAGAGCTTCAAGTCACATAGACAAAAGAGTAGAGCAACTGACAGGCCAAAGAAGATGGACTCTGACCACAATCTCGCCTTCTTACCTTGTCAAAACGGAACTGATGACAAGGTCAATACCCATGTCAAGCCTCATCTAGCTCACTCTGACATTGAAGAGCCTTTCTACCTGATTTTTTTTTGCAATTTGGCTTCACTTTCCCAATTCCCAGCCCATTTAGTGACCGAGACATGGTTGGTACAATGTATTTACTGGGTTCCACAAGCTCAGGCAATCTGGGAAAGATTTTCCTGGAGATGGGCATCTGAATGTGATGTATAATGCTGATCTAAGAATCTATGACTACGTTTACATGGACAGCAGTAATCTAATTATTGACCTTATTCTGAATAAGACAATATTCTGATTAAGGTGTTTACATGAGTTGGTTTTAGAATATTCCGTTCATGTTCCTGTTTAACATGTTATAGAACATAGATCGGTTAATGGCACACGTCATTATGTCTCCATGCCACGCAGTCCAGCGTTCCTTCAGAATTTCACGTATCAACAACATATAGTTCGTCTTAGTTATGGTATAAACACTTTGGGTGTTTCATTTAAAAAATTTACAAACGCTTTAAGTGTAGGTAATTATTTGTCATGCTACACATGCAAATAGACGGTGGCCAATACAATTTCTCCAGCAATGGCCTCCTTTGCCACCGCGACAAACTCTGAGGTACTGGATGACAGTACAAAGTAAGGACTGGTGGGAAAGAGTTGCTTGAAGCCAAGCCAAGCTCTTTTGTTTTCCATCAAATGGTTGACCACTGCGTGTCTGCGTATGTGTCCTGTAACACACGACATTAATAGTTAGATTAAGGTGTGTACATGTCTGACTAAAATAGGAATACTCCACATACTCCACATACTCCACATACTCCACAATACCTTAATTAACCGGATTAAGGTAATTCGAAGTCGCTGGTAGTGCATGGTAGTATCTTAATCAGAGTATAGTCTTAATCAGGTTAATATCAGAGTATTGTTGTCCATGTAAACGTACTCAATCTGTTCTATATATTCAAACGGATGTGGACTCTCTCATAGGACGAAGAATTCATTTAAAAAACATGGACGTTAATATGGAGTTGGTCATTCAGTTTTCCAGATGTTGGAACATGGTTGCAGATTGCCATTGCTTGGTACTGCATTAAAATGTATTGACTATAATTAGTCAATAAACCTGTTAATTAGAAGGGGGTGTCCTCATCCTTTTGTCCAATCACATTGCAAATCGCTGTCGGGTGGTTTTCAGGAAATGGAAAAAAAAGTTGATATTGTAGCTTTATATATGGTCAGACATTTGCATATTATTAACAGTTTACCACTGAGAATTTACAAGGTTTTTGACCAGTGAATTTCTGAGAATTTCGGACATACGTGTTTTGTCAGTCATTCGAACAGTTGCTTTTGAGGCAGTAAGTGCATCGTCAATTTACAGGTTATAACGTTTATTGTAGCTATGTGGACGCTCAGTTTTTTTTTCTGTCATTTGGCCAAAATCCCATGTTATTAAAGATTATTAAAGCTATTAAGACAGTACTTGATATGACTCGACAACAAATGCTAGACTAAAGCTATTCACACTGTACGCAATTTTTTCCCCTGGAATGAAATGAGACGTCCAATTATATTTGCACTTTAAATCACATGCCTGGAGCTGCTGCTGTTGCACAAAAGAGCGAGATTGGTTTTTAAAACAGCGTCACCAATGTAGACACAGAAGAAAAGTATTCTGAAAGAGAAAATAGAATGGATGTTGAGTTCTTGCTATCATTGGTGTCTGAGAACAGAGACACACACACACACATTCAATCACGTCTCCTCCCATTTATTTGAGTTCACATGGCTTTACCTATCAGCATCCATTCTTGACTTTAGTTGTAATGTGTGCACATTTGGAGAAATATTGATTTATTCTCACGTTTACTTCATATTTCTTTATACATAATATAATTTCAGTCCCACTTTATATTAGGTGGCCTTAACTACTATGTACATACATCAAAAAAAATAAGTACAATGTATTTACTGTGTTCATATTGTATTGCAAAACATTTTTGCTGATACTGAGGTGGGATATGGGTAAAGTTAGGGACAGGTGTGGTGGTATGGGTAGGTTTAAGGGGAAGGGTTAAGTGTAAGGGAAGGGTCAACAGTGTAATTATAGATGTAATTACATAAATTAATTACAGATGTAAGTACATGCAGGTAATTTTTTAAATGTAAGTACAATGTAAAAACACAATATTATCAAATATTGTATCAAATTATTAATTGAAATGTTAGTACATAGTAGTTTATGCCACCTAATATAAAGTCAGTCCATCATTTCTATAAATTTTCCACGTGCGTGTGTTATGAGTCAGAGAGCCCTTATTTGCTCTGGATCTGCCGATCATATTACGTGATCATAACTCCTGCCCTTCCAGATGACGACATCCTGTAAACTTCCTTGTTCCGTACATAAACAACTGAGAAACGTTTCTCCAGTGAAACATGAAGAACGTTATATGTTCTGTATCTGTTTTTCATGCAGGTCAGGTTTTTTTTAACAATAAAGGATGGTTACATGAGAAATGCTAAGCAGGAATAGCGTTCAATTCATTATAAAACGCTACAAATAATGCATGTTTACCCATTATATAATCAAAATCCACTACAAGCGGCAGGTGATGGTCTGAAGTGGGTTTTGAGCAAAAACAGTAATAATCTCATTAATTGTGACGTGTAGCTTGATGTTAATTGTAGCTGTTATTATATTTCAGCATCATCTATCGTGCAGGCATGAATTAGCTGAAGGCGATCACGTTCGGTGTGAAAGCTCTGTTCATAGGCGTTTTGCTTCACTTTAGCACGTCGTGCTTAGTGTGAAAGGGCCTTAAGACACCCTTCTCTGCTACGCAAATACATAAGCAAAGAAGAACTTATAAAAAAAACAGTTCTTTATTTACCCTTGCATTGCAAACAAGCAGAGACGGTCTAAACTGCATGCGGCACAAATAAATAAATAACTTAAGCTTAAACTATAGGAGGTGACTAGCATTTTAACCAACACCTAGGGCCCTATTTTAACAATCTGAGCGCATGGTCTGAAGAGCATGGCGCAGGTGCACTTAGGGTGTGTCCGAATCCATTTTTGCTAGTTTAACGATGGAAAAAATGGTCGGCGTGCCAGGCGCATGGTCTAAAAGGGTTGTAGTCTCTTAATGAGTCATGGGTGTGTTTTGGGCGTAACGTGCAATAAACCAATCAGAGTCTCATCTCCCATTCTCTTTAAAAGCCAGTTGCGCTTGCACCATGGCAGATTTGCTATATTTCGGAATTAGTGAAGGGAAAGACTGAATGCTTCTCCAGAGAGGAATCCTTTAATTTTTAATATTTAAAAATGTTTGTGTGTTGCTGCGCATCCCTGTGTGTGTAATAAGCAGAGTGTACATGCGTTGTGCACCCGCCCTTTAAACAACACAACAAATACTTTAGACCAGGTTTTTGTGGGTCAATGGCGCAGTCGTTTTTATTTCAAAATAGCAACGTGCCAACAATAAGCCTAAACACACCTCGTTTTCAGACCAGCACGCCCATGGGATGAACAGATGGGCGCGAGTGCATTTGCTATTTAAACAACGTGGCGCTGGACATGAAAATGATAACTGCGACGGACTGAAATTTCCAAAAAACACTGTCGTTGCACCTGCCGTCGGATTGCGCCAGGTGTATGATAGGGCCCCTAATTGCATGGAGCGGTGATCCTTGCTGTTATCACCCTCTTGTGACGGATGGGTTCTTGGGGCTTCCGTGGCCTCCGGAACAACCCCATATACTTCTTCCCCTGTTAGCCAGAGTCCCCCTGCAGAGTTGAGACGAGACCCTCCAGGGTCTTGCAGGCATAGTTTTGTGATCTAGGTCACCGCTGAAGCTCTTGAGACCCCGCTGAGTACGGAAACCCCGGCCTGGCCCTCACATGAATCTGCCGAGCCAAGCCTTTTCTTGCCAAAACCAATCCGTCCGGGTATCTGTCTCCTCGCTGTCTCTCATTTACGTCCCTGCAGGATTCAAAGTTGCGGGTCTCTAAGGCAGAGACCTCCTTTTTTGACCGAGCAACTAATACTGCTTTGTTTCAAAACCACTGTGAGATATAGTAAGGGTCTTTTCTTTGAAATGAGCAGCTTTAGTGTGGCTGTCTGTTTCTCTCATGTGTCAGGTCTCCTGCTGATTAATCACCGGCCCAGCGAGACTCCAGTTTAGCCACACATGTCCATTATTTGGTAAGTGCGGTTGTTTTAACTCTGTGGTGATTCATTCCCTCACATGGTGGCACATATTCTCTTTTCCAAAACCTGGTGGGCAAAGCTAACATTATAAAGGCATCATAGACATGCCCTGTTGCAAAGCCAGACTATAGCAAAACAAGGTTCTCAAGGTAAGGACCTCGGGTGTGCCATATGATCTGAAATGATACAATGTAAGTGAATTATAATCCTGCAACTTTTCTTCCCCTGTATCTTTTCAATGGGGGATTTTGTCCAGGTGTTTGATAAAGTAACAATAGATTTGCTACGTAGGTGAAAATCATGTACAAGTGTCAATCGATACTCATTCATAAGCTTGTATAAACCTCACTGTGAATGCCTTCAGTAGCTTTCTGTTCCATTTACTGAAGATGTTTTGCTTATTCACAAAACCAAAGAAGCAAGAACATTGGTAATTGCTGGAGAGTCGTAGCCTCAAACCTCTTTTCAGAGTTGTTATACCTTTACTTTTAATGTTTACTTTAAAATGCTCTTGAACTTCTGACTCCGCTGCCCAAAACTGGCTTAGAAAAAATTGATCCGCATTCTTGAAATGCAGGTACCGTGTCCTGCTAGCTGAATTGGACTTTCTGTACAACCTGAAGTGCTTTATTTGTTTTTGCAGAGAAGTGCAGGAACTCTTCCTTGCATTGAATAAACTTAAGTATGTCTCTTTGTTTGTGACTTTGCTATTCTATCCCTTGAGTTTCTGTCTTTGGACACCTGTACTAAAGTTTAAGGTACATCGATTTCAATGTTGCATCACAGGACAAACATAGCTGAAAAAAAAAGGTTTGTGAAAGTAGCGCTCTGACATGCAACCAATCTCAAAAAGAGGATGGGTGGGTGGATGGATGGATGAATCAATGGATAGATGGATCAATCAATACTTCTGTTTAAACTATAGGAAATATAAGCTTTACATTTCTGCTGCTAAACCATCGAAATACCTCATGCACTTGGATTATGTCCTATTGTAACTGATGGATGTGTTCAAATTATTTTCTTTAGTCTGCAGTATTCCACATATGTTGACGGAGCAAAGCTTGATTGAATCAAACACTCCTTTAAGCTGGTCGTACATTTCTGTTCAGTTTTCAGTTGCTCGTATTGCACACTCTAAAAAAATTCTGGGTTAAAAACAACAATTTCTGGGTTATTTGGCAACCCAGCGCTGGGTAAATATTGGACCGAACACATGCTGGGTTATTTTTACCCAGGTTGTTGGGTTTTATACATTAACCCATTAGCTGGGTTGTTTTTTGAAAGTAATGTGTCAGTCAATTTGATACTGAAGATTTTTCATTTTAAATAATAAAAATGCCCTCTAAAATCTCTGTTATATTTATATAGGACAGGAACAGTTCATGTACAATATTTTTTTTTACTCAAAGGCAAGTCAGTCTTTTACAATCATAAAATACTCAAAAACATTTAGTAAATGTTTTAGGACGTGACAGAAGCAGCAACAGCAGCCAATGTGAATCTGTGGAAAGAAAACTGCTATCAGTAGGCTATTCCAGTTCATTAAATGACAATCTTATATATTCATTTTTGAAAAGTTACATAAAAAACAGCTTTACCTTGTGCCATCTCGCCTGTCAGACATTTAAGTTTCAACCCATCAAATGCATAGCGCGACCTTAGCCGCGACGCTAGTGCACTAGTTTAACAGCGCTCCTATTATAGTCAGTGGAGCGCACGGCAGCAGGACAATGATGTCGCATCGTGTTTCAGCCCTGGTCGCGCATACATTTGCTGGGAAGTGAAACTTCCTGGTGCGCTGGTGCGTCGTTCGGCTAGCGTTCCCAGCAGATGTTAGCTGTGACTTACATGTAAAAAAAAAAGTTAAAATGTGGGACTACAGACATTTTCCTCTTTGTACAGTAGTAGGAATACAGTGTAATACAAACCTTAATTTAATTCAGGAAGTTTCCCCTCAGGACATTTTCTTTCAGAACAAAACAGAAAATGACCGTTGACAAATGTATCCAGTTTTAACCGGTTTGGCACAGACTCAGCGCTGACTCAGCGCTGGGTAGGTATGTGATGACCCGGCAGCTGAGTTACAGAAAAACTACCCAGCAAATAACCCAATAAAATGACCCAGCAGGCTGAACCCAGCATTTGTGTAAAAAAAATAAAAAAATAACCCAGTATTTTTCAAAGTGACCCAGCACTGGGTAAAAATATAAAAAACAACCCAATAAAATGACCCAGCGGGCTGAATCCAGCATGTGGGTTACAAAAATAACCTAGCATTTTTTAGAGTATACCAACCCTGAATTGATGTTCTAGCAGATGATGGAAGAGACAGCAGGTAATGGTCTGTGAGTGCTGGTTTTCTGCAACCTTTGATTTCTGAGACTTCACCTTTATTATCAATACTGTGTCATAAAGAAAAGACATTGTGTGTTCTACCAGCGTAAAAAGTTATTTGTATGCATTGATACCTTCTATAATAGCACATTCTATGACCTGCATCATTCCTTTCTCTAAACCAACAGCTGGGTTTTATTTCCAGGAAGGCACATGTAGATCAATTTCTTGGAAAGCTGGTAGAGCATGGTGTTGACAATGACAAGGTCATTGGTTCAAATCCCAGTAAACACAAATACTGATAAATTGGATACCTTGAATGCAGTGCAGGTTGCTTGTAATCATCTGACAAATGAAATAAAATGTAAATGTTTGCCACTTTCCTGTCCACCTTTTCCAGGGAAAAAGTGTTACTGGCTGACAGTTGACTGCTGATCCCATCGGGGAGCTGTGCTTTTGTGCCTGTAAAATGCCCCTGCAACTGATGGAGCGACTCAAATGAGTGGCAGATGCATTCAATAAAACAGATCCACATGCTTCTGAATAAATTCTAGATCAGTGGTTCTCAATTGGTTTTCAGGACATCAAATGGCAACCCCGTACCAGTATCATTTATCAAACAAAGGTGAAATAAAATAAAGTAAAAAAATAACAATAACAATAAAATAATAATGTACTCTTCAGGCCCAACTATATGCAATTATTATATTTTTTATAACTAATAAATAATTTACTTAATTATTAAAGTGTCATATATTCATATATATCCACACACACACAAACACATTTTATTTAAAGTAGTCCAGATCGTTCATGGTTAATAGAAGATGTTGAAATATTTCACTAGCTTCTACCAGACTAGCTTCTGACAGATACGGTTGTGCTAAATACTGTAAAGACCTGTGATATGGACAACAAAAAAATATAGCGAGAGCTTTCTCCTGCATTTAAATTCCGGTTCCTGAATTTGCATTGAGATAGCAAACAGGATGCAGAATCACAGTTTCAATTATAAATTAGTTCTGAATGGTGCACAGCCCTTGTCAAAATACAAGTTTGGGTGTGTTTAACTACAAAGCTATTATTTGACGTTGGAAGACATATATGATGGATGGACCTCCTTCCCCTGAGCCCATATAGGACCTTAGTGGGAAAAATATAGCAAGAGTGTTTTTAAAAGATGACAAGCCTGTAATTTCTAAGTACAATCATATATTCTGGATTTTTTTATTTGCATTAAATATTGTTTTTACCTGCTGTCCACAATCCTATCGGGAACAGACTTACGATCTGAACCAGATGAGAACCACTTTTTCATATGATACTACTTGTATGATAGCAACCCTAGACACCTGGTTAGACATCTGCTTATCTGTTTGCACTACCCAGGGACATTTTGTGCCGTCAACAGCTGGAAGAAACAGTCAATTCTGAAGGCGCCCAAGAAGAACACTTGTCCTGTTCTCCCAACAAATCACTACCCAGGAGAAGAAACTCCAACATAGTAATAACTCTCTCTGGAGTAAATACACACAAAGCCTGAATGCAAAATGCGAAGCCTGTGAATTCAAAATGAGACGGCACGCCAAACTCGATTTGTCAGTCTCCCAGTGGCCATTGGGAATAAAGAGAGCAGGATACAGTTTAGTCAGTGTGCCATTGATTAACATTCATCAGGCTAAAGCCAGCTGTCTCGCACTCATCACCTGTCGTGGTGAATATGCTCACAGCACAAGTGAACACAATTAAGGTTAATCACAGAGGAACTTCCTGTCAATGAGGTCAATGTACATGCAGGAACTTCAAGGTTCATGTGTCTTGATACAGGACCTTACATAAAGTCGTTAACATGGATTGGATTCTGGTAGGGATGCACAATATGATTTTTTTTTGCCAGTACCGATTTGAATAAATAATAACAACTATTGGCCGAATCCGATACCGATATAACTTGATTACTGTTTTGTTCATGTTTTATATAAGCAAAGTTCAAAACGCATGCTGTAAGGTAATCATCAAATCATCTTCATTGAACATGGATTGAATCCATTTAACATTCAACAGGCCAACATAAATACAACAGAACAAAGATTTTTTGCTTTTCAGAAATTGAATAAAGTAATCAAATGTAAGATAACACTGCTGTATAAATAAAATATATATTAATCCTTATTAATGTTACAAAAGTAAGTCAAGAGCAGTGAGCAATTTTGTATTTATTTTTTGTCTTTTGTTGCTGTCACTTTAAGAGTTGCATGAATCCAAATGTTTGCATTCACTTAAAGGGATAGTTCACCCAAAAATAAAAATGTTATGTTTATCTGCTTACCACCAGGGCATCCAAGATGTAGGTGTCTTTGTTTCTTCAGTAGAACACAATTGAAGATTTTTAACTCCAACCGCTGCGGTCTGCCAGTCGTATAATGCATGTCAATGACAACATTTTAGAGTATGAGAGCTATGAGAGTAAAAAAAACATACACATACGAATCCATATTAAACCCTGCAGCTTTTAACGACACATTGATGTCTTAAGACACGAAACGATCGGTTTGTACGAGAAACCGAACAGTATTTATATAATTTTTACCTCAAATACAACACTATGTACATCAGTTTGCAGTGCGCCATCACTTCCGGTAGATGAGGTCAAAATACACGATATGGCGTAGAGATATGCGCGAGAGATCACTTCCTCCGTATGTATCTGATTGAGATAAGCCATATCGTGTACATTTGACCTCACCCACCGGAAGGGATGGCGTGTTGAAAACTGATGTACATAGTGTTGTATTTGAGGTAAAAAATGATATAAATACTGTTCCATACATCCATCTGTTCATCCATCCGTACATCCGTACATTCGTCATTCACTTGTCTGAGTAAAAAAGTTACTTGCCCGAAAAAAAAACAACACTTCAATTGAGGTGTTGATATAATAATATATATTATATTAATATATTAATTTATAATAATTTTTTATTATTAGTAAAAGAGAGAGCGAGACGCCACTCTATGCCACTTCTTGCTCATTGGATTGCATAATTTAGTGGAAAGTGCATATGAACCCTAATGGATTTTGTTTGTTAGGCAATATAATCACAAATAAATGGTAGCAGACGTGATGTGTAACGTTACGTGTCGTTGTGATGGGTTTGAATTTTGCATGATTGAAGCGCACTCCTGACAGAAATTAAGAATTACTGTCATTATATTTGTTTTTATCATAAACAGTGGTCAGATCTCGAAGCTAGATTTCTAAATCCTTCTAATGTATAACTTACTTGTCAGCCAAATTAGGATGCACAACCAGTCAAATTCATTCCTCCAGGAATCGATACATTTCCTTTCCCTTTTGCTTTCATAATCTGTGTTAGACTCTGTGTTCCTTTTTTTGTGTTTGATGCTTCACCAGGCGCTTGGCCGGGCTGCGGAGGCTTGAGAAACATTGCTCTTTTACGGAAATTAAAACTGCGCTTCACTGCTGTAGCCTGAGGTAAAGTAGATTTGGATTCTGATTGGTCAAGTTTGTTGCTAAGCATTTGTTGTTAAGCGTTGCTTTCCATTGTGGCAGCGCGAATTTGGTTATAACTGACAAGGCTACATCACAAATAAAGGCAGTTATAGTTGTTTTTGGCATTGACCTTTTCAGTCTATCTATATATCTAGATATATATAGAATTTTGCCCCAGTACAATGAGGTCAACTAGTTTTCCCCTTTAATATTTATATTTCATTTTATTTTAAATAAAAAGCTTCCCCAAGGCCTGACACCACCTCCACTACACCAGCACTTACATTCACAGGGCCCAGGGCAAAATTTATAGATGGACCTCCCTCCCCTGGGCCCAACAATGGACTATACCATAGAGGACCTTCACAGACTGTTCCTTCCTCTGCCTGTCTCATAAACAAACATGCAAGTGGCCAGGGATATGTAAATCTTTGTGAATCCAACTTTTTTATAGGAAATCTTTCTGTGCAGTCATCGCACCATCATGGATGCTTCAAACACTACTGTCGTGAATTTGAAATAAATTTCACAGTTAAATAATTTCTAACATATTAAACATTTACTGTCACATAATTGTCAGTTCATAATGCATCTCAAAGTATTAATTTTCTGTCATGCTTTGAGTAGTATGGAAGCACAGCAAATGAATAGTCTTAAATTCACTTATGATGATTCAGCTGACATTCTGTGATAAATTAGGTACAACATAAGAAAATATTTTTTGTGCTTGTAGTGCATGAATAGATCTATTTCTCACTTCTTTTGCTTTCTCAGCAAACCACGTCATGTTATTATACATGCATTCATGCCGGATAAAACTTTAACGCAATGTTCTCACAGGTCCACCGCTCTTAGATACATGCTGTGTAAAAGTCTAAACATTAAAGAACTAGAAAGAGATATATAAATGCCTCATGTCGTTATGAATTTATCTATTTACATGGCAGGTGTTTCAAGAAAAAAAAAAAAAAAAACGTTTAAACATCTCAGTGCAACGGTTATTATTGTGCCTTTTTGAATTTTTCTCAAAAGTGGGTCAACATATGCTAAGATATCCCAGGTTTATTTAAAGAACAAACAGTTTTGATGCTGTCAAGGGAAACCCAGAGGTTACAGAAAATGTAGAGGCCATACATCGACAAGTTTGCTTGAAGCTAGATGTTCCAGGAAACATTTTCACATTCTGTAAACACTAAAATGTTTATCTTGGTTTATTACTTTTACCTAATCCTTATTTCAGCTCTGTTTTGATGTTGAAATACCAACACGATCACACAAAAATGCATATCAATAGTACGAGTGTGCAATGTCGTGGAATGTATACGCCAAAATGAGTTTTGGCGTGCATATGGTACGCAGTTTTTGGCGTGTATATGACACGCTCTTGGGTAGGATGGGGGTGGGGGGTTCATGCGTATAATACGCCATAAATTGCGTATCATATGCACATGAAAAACTGCGTACCATATGCACGCCAAAACTCATTTTGGCGTATACATTCCACGACATTGCACACTCGTATTATTGATACGCATTTACGGGCTCTGAAATACTCCCTGGGGTACCTAGTACCATTTTTTCACCATAATAGTGCTGTTTTTGGAACCGCTGCTCCAGTTTATATTTTGGTTGCTAAATAAATAAATAAATCTATTTTAGAACCATTCAGGACCATTATGTTTTCCTGACAAAGCACCTAAAAAAGCACCTTTTCCCACAAATTCTTATAACTGCAATGCAATGAAAGTAGTACATTTAATTAAAGGATTAGTTCACCTCAAAATGAAAATTTCCTGATAATTTACTCACCCCAATGCCATCCAAGATGTCCATGTCTTTCTTTCTTCAGTGGAAAAGAAATTAAGTTTTTTGAGGAAAACATTTCAGGATTTTTCTCCACACAATGGACTTCAGTTGCAACCAATATGTTGAACGTCCACATCAATGCAGTTTCAAAGCGCTTCGAAGTGCTTCAAATGATACTGCGCGATCCCAGCTAAGGAATAGGGTCTTATCTAGCGAAACGATCAGCCATTTTCTAAAAAAAAATTACATTTATATACTTTTTTAACCACAATTGATCGTCTTGTGCTGGTCTGAAACGAGCCAGGCATTACGTAACGTACGTTGAAAAGGTCATGCCGAACGTGGGCGGAAGTAACGCCCCATTGTTTGGAGTGTGGAGAAGGAAGATCGTTCAAATTTTATTGTATGTTTTAGGAGACGGTGAATTTGTCTAACGTGCCCAAGGAGTACCTCGACCTGAAGGAAGTGTTCAGTATGTCCCGGGCTGCTTCTCTTCCTCCTCATCGTCCCTATGACTGTGCTATAGACCTTATGCCAGGTATGCCTCCGCCTAAGGGCAAGTTATACTAAATTTTTTAATCCAGAAAGGGAGGCCATAGATAAATACATTTCTGATTCTCTAGCGTCCGGGTTCATCCACCCTTCCTCTTCTCCAGCGGGGGCGGGGTTCTTTTTTGTGGGTAAGAAGGATGGGTCTCTGCAACCTTGTATTGACTACCGAGGACTGAACAACATCACGGTAAAGAATACTTATCCTTTGCCGTTGATGTCTTCAGCCTTCGAGAGGTTGCAGGGAGCATCGGTATTCACAAAACTGGATTTACGTAATGCTTATCATTTGGTCATCCGGGAATTCGTCTTGGCGTGTTCGGTTTGTGCCATGGGTAAGACGTCAAATCGCTCCCCAGATGGGTTATTCCAACTGCTGTCTGTTCCTTCGAGACCCTAGTCCCACATCGCGCTAGATTTTATCACCGCCCTCCCAGGGCAAGACGGTCGTTTTGACCGTTGTGGACTGGTTTACGACAGGAGGCCCCAATTTGTATCCAAATTTTGGCGTGAATTCTGTAAATTACTGGGGGCGACGGTTAGTCTGTCCTCGGGTTTCCATCCCCAGAGCAATGGTCAAACCGAGCCGGCCAACCAGGATCTTGAGAGAGTGTTGCGGTGTTTGGTCTCTAAGAATCCTTCCTCCTGGAGTCAGCAAATTTCTTGGGTTGAGTATGCACATAACTCGTTACCAGTGTCGGCTACGGGCCTCTCTCTGTTTGAGTGTAGTTTAGGTTACCAGTCACCAATTTTTCCCAGTCTGAAATCTGAAGTCCCGGTTCCCTCCATTCACGCCTTCGTCAGGAGGTGTCGTCACACTTGGAGAAGAGCCCGTGAGACTCTGCTCCAGGTAGGAAGATGCACCACGGCCCAAGCCGATCGCCACCGGTCTAAGCCTCCCGTTTACGTTGTGGGTCAAAAGGTGTGGCTTTCATCCAAGAACATTCCTCTGCGTTCCGTGAGTAATAAACTGGCTCCTAAATTCATTGGCCCGTTCACTGTCACCAAGATCATTAGTCCGGTGGCAGTCTGCCTCAAACTGCCTCCCGCTTACGGGAGGATTCACCCCGCATTCCATGTCTCTAAATTAAAACCCGTTTGTCATTCCCATATTAATCCGCCGGTCCCGGTTCCTTCCCCGCCGTGTCTCGTAGATGGGGAACCAACTTATATGGTCAATTGTATTCTGGACTCTAGACGGAGGGGACACGGATTCCAGTACTTTGTGGACTGGGAGGGTTACGGTCCGGAGGAGAGAAGTTGGGTTCCTGCTAGGGACATACTGGACCACTCCCTCATTGATGATTACAATCGACAGGTAGGTCCTCCTGGGAGCGCCAGGAGGTGCTCCTAGGGGGAGGGGTACTGTCATGGTTCATGAATTCATCGTCTCTTTCTCTCTGTGTTTGTATGGTTGTGTTGGAGGCGTGGTTACTGATTGCTGATCATCTGATCGTCTCCACCTGCTGCACTCATTATCTGGTCTACATATACGTGTCTCTTACCCAGCCTTGTTGTCAGATCGTTGCAGTGTGTCCTGTGGGTTCGGTGTTGTTCTTAGTGGGAGTTCTCTTCGTTCCGGATTCTGCTGATCCTGTCTGCCTGTTGCTTCCCTGCGTCACTGTAAGGTCTTATCTTCCACCTGCCACCATCACTCTTCACGAACCCAACCTGTTCGCCTGCAACCTCAAACTTTCTCTGTGCTTTGCCACTGTGTGTTTTGAGAGTAATAAATCACTGTTTCACTCGCTATTGGATCTTCCTGTTTTCTCTGACAGCGAACGTAACACTGTATATATGTAGTGCTCCTCTCGAACTTTGTTTATAAAGTATCATTTGTCGCTTGAATTCTGCAATCTCCCTCGAGAGGCTGACAATTAGCTGAACATATACTAGTTTAATTAGTGACACTTAGCCTACGTTTTAATATCTTTATTTGAATATGGCAACATTCTTTTTTTAAAAACCTTTATTTGAATATAGCAGCATGATACCTCATTCTTCAATATTTCTATCACAGACAGAGACTCCTCTGTCGGTGATAGAAATGATGATTGGCCCCCATCAGCCAATCACTGTGTGTATAGTTAGTAAGCGTGATGACATTGTCCATAGCAACGAGGTCAACCCCGCCCTTACTCTTAGCTTAAGACTTCTCTCTTTTCCTTAGTAAAAGTTGGTCTCAGCAGCTTTGTGAATAGGTATTAAGAGAAAACTCTTAACTAAGGACTTTTACTGCTATTCAGGAGAACTCTTAGTGCTAAGATAAAATGTTTTGTGAATATGGCCCCAGCTTTATACGCTATGAAAATATCAGTTTCCCTATGGAGAAATGAACAGGATTTATACTGTTTCCCTCTACTGGCTTTGAATTTAAAATGTTTTCCCCTTCAGAACAGACATTATCATCCACCTTAGTGCTTCCCCTTTTTAATTAGTAATGATGTAAACAATGAAAAATGTTTGAAAGTGAAAGATGATATTAAACAGGCGGTCTGGGGCGTCGGGGGTCAGCGTTCAGATATGATTCTGGTTCAATTACTTCACACATACTGATTGATAAAAGAATAATAATACAGCTATTGTTTCCTTTTCTTCCTTCAAGGCTATGTGATTCATTGAGAAGTGAAGTTAAGGCGTCTGGGGAGGGAGCCCAATGGACAGTTAAAAGTTTAATTAAAAGCCAAATGGATTGTCAACAAACAGACATTCAGCATTCATTAGCTTTTGTCTGGCCCTCATCAAGCGGATGATTGAGGCAAGTCTAGGGCTAAAGAACGGGCTGTAACCGCTATCGCTGGCATGACTCCACTCAAAACAGCAGAGTCATTTTTACTAACGACTGGGATATAGAATTAGAAATCATTTAGAGTGCACATTAGGAAGGCATAGAACAGCATGCATTTAAAGTTAATGACCCACACTCTCTGTATTTCGCCTCTGCAAAGGGCTAAAAACTTTTGCTTTAAAATGTAGGTCTTGTGTAAATTAACTAAAAAGTGCTACTCGTCCGTGTAAAACTCACTGCCAGCATGCAAAAGTGCAGCACCACTTTTAGTACTGTAATGCAAAAAAACTATGGAGTGAATGTGTGAAATTGCAGAGGTCCCAAAAATGCTTCATTTCCTTGATGCATTGTATTTATTTTGTGCTGAAATATGGCTTGACTTAGTAAATCAAACACTTAGACTCCAAACATAGCCTACTCTATGCAAGTGCATAAACACTTTCAAACACTACTAACTTTGCATGCTATATTTTGTGCATAATTGCATTTCAGAATAGTCCAGACTGCAATTCATAACCTAAGTATGCTTTATACATTTTCAGAGTTGCTGCAAGAGCCGCTTTAGCGAAACACATCCACTTATAAAATCTAAAAAACATGTTCTTTACATTTCAGATATAAATCCAGGAGTTAGTCTCGACTTTTTCATTGTGTTCTTCAAAAAGTGCACTAAACCTTCAAGTTGTCATTGGCTAAATTAATTCAACTTTGAGACAGCTCTCCTGTTCAATCTCCGATTAGATTGCAGACATTGTTGTAAAACCTGACACTGTCGTAATGGAGGATTGTGGTCACAAATGGCCAGTTCTTCCCCAATAACCTAAGGTGCACTTTCATTACGAGAGGATTACTCATTTATAGAGGAGCGGGTATTTCAGAGGTACCAGATTTTTGGCTTTTCTGTGTTTTCACAGACACAGCATATCCCATTTGGATCTCAAGCTAGTGGTAAGAGCATGATTAAATATATGTATAAAAGTCTTGTGCCTTCTCGTGAAATAAAATAAAATAAAATAAATAAAATTCCAAAATATAGGCAAAATCATTGGCAAAATAGAAAAAAAAAAAATATATATATATATATATATATAATAATAATAATAAATAATAATATAATAATAATAATAATAATAATAATTCCTGAATATTGGCAAAATCCTTTATAAATAAATAAATAAATTTAAGAATAATGAAAAAAATCCTTGACAAAGATGACTGTAATGCATCAGAAACATTACAATAAAATGAAACAATAAAATAACAAAATAACCAAAAAAAATTATAAAGTTAATAAAAAAAAATTTGTTGTATTTCTTGTCAAACATGATCAATCTTGTACTATGTAAAAAAATAAAAATTAAACATGAAAATATTTGCTCAGAATTGTCAGAGATCCCAATATAAACTCACCACAAATTATGATTTTTAGGTCTCTTACCTATGTCAATGTCAAAATACAAGTGTAAGTTTGTGAATCACCATTGGATTGTGGTTGGAGGCCGTCAGACAAGACACAATATTGAGCTTCTGGCACTAATGGTGGGTGCATACAAACAGACAAGGTCACACAGAACCTGTGAAGTATGAGGGTGGATGTGAGATGTTGTGGGGGTGTTTTTCTTCTAAAGGCCCTTGGACACATGGCATCTCTGTGACATAGCAGGGTTTTATTTTAAAAACGCTGTCTTCTTCTGTGAGAAGGCTATGACTGTGTCATGGTTGGACGGTCCAGCTGGAAAAATAATCCAGAGCACACATCTAAACCCATCAAGCTTCTGCAGTGGCCATTTCTGACCCCTGACCCCACAGCAGACCTGCGGGATGATCTGAGGAGAGCACACAGGGGACGAACAAAGGCGCTGAGAGATTTGGGAATGGTTAAAAATATTTATATGTTCTCCTTAGTCCTGAGTCATACCAGAACACTTGGTTCTGTTATCTTAGCAAAGGTAGAGCCTTTTACGAAGTCTGTTTTTTATGGCTATTTTAATGGTTAAATTACATTTTAGTAATCAAAAGGCATAATTAATTGAAATCATGAAACTACAATTTAACATCAATTTATTAAAAGTTTTACAAAAAATGTTTTTTCTGGATTCTGTTTAAATGGTTTAACAACATTTTAATAATCAAATATACACTCACCTAAAGGATTATTAGGAACACCATACTAATACTGTGTTTGACCCCCTTTCGCCTTCAGAACTGCCTTAATTCTACGTGGCATTGATTCAACAAGGTGCTGAAAGCATTCTTTAGAAATGTTGGCCCATATTGATAGGATAGCATCTTGCAGTTGATGGAGATTTGTGGGATGCACATCCAGGGCACGAAGCTCCCGTTCCACCACATCCCAAAGATGCTCTATTGGGTTGAGATCTGGTGACTGTGGGGGCCATTTTAGTACAGTGAACTCATTGTCATGTTCAAGAAACCAATTTGAAATGATTGGAGCTTTGTGACATGGTGCATTATCCTGCTGGAAGTAGCCATCAGAGGATGGGTACATGGTGGTCATAAAGGGATGGACATGATCAGAAACAATGCTCATGTAGGCCGTGGCATTTAAAGGATGCCCAATTGGCACTAAGGGGCCTAAAGTGTGCCAAGAAAACATCCCCCACACCATTACACCACCACCACCAGCCTGCACAGTGGTAACAAGGCATGATGGATCCATGTTCTCATTCTGTTTACGCCAAATTCTGACTCTACCATCTGAATGTCTCAACAGAAATCGACACTCATCAGACCAGGCAACATTTTTCCATTCTTCAACTGTCCAATTTTGGTGAGCTCGTGCAAATTGTAGCCTCTTTTTCCTATTTGTAGTGGAGATGAGTGGTACCCGGTGGGGTCTTCTGCTGTTGTAGCCCATCCGCCTCAAGGTTGTGCGTGTTGTGGCTTCACAAATGCTTTGCTGCATACTTCGGTTGTAACGAGTGGTTATTTCAGTCAAAGTTGCTCTTCTATCAGCTTGAATCAGTCGGCCCATTCTCCTCTGACCTCTAGCATCAACAAGGCATTTTCGCCCACAGGACTGCCGCATACTGGATGTTTTTCCCTTTTCACACCATTCTTTGTAAACTCTAGAAATGGTTGTGCGTGAAAATCCCAGTAACTGAGCAGATTGTGAAATACTCAGACCGGCCCGTCTGGCACCAACAACCATGCCACGCTCAAAATTGCTTAAATCACCTTTCTTTCCCATTCTGACATTCAGTTTGGAGTTCAGGAGATTGTCTTGAAGCAACTGCCATGTGATTGGTTGATTAGATAATTGCATTAATGAGAAATTGAACAGGTGTTCCTAATAATCCTTTAGGTGAGTGTAATGCCTAATCAGTTGAATTTATGAAACTAAAATTAATAATTTATGAAAAGTTTTAATGGGCCCCATAAAATGTTTGTTTGTTTATTTTTTATTTATTTTTCACAATTCTGTGTTCTTTTTTTCTGGATTTATGATTTAATAGCAACAATGGTTGTACTAAAATTAATGCATAATACATTCATTTAATTAATCTTTTAAATGTAATCAAATGAAAAATCATTTTATTTTGAGGTTTACTGTTAAAATACTGTTTTAATAATTTTTAATTATTATTATTATTATTATTATTATTATTATTGTTATCATTTTAATAAGTACATTCTACTGCACAACAGTAAAAAAAATTTTTAAACTGAACTTTTATTTTAATGGGTTGTCATGAAGATCTTTCAGTTTTTGTGTTTATTATATTTTATTGTAGTTAATTTGAAATAAAATGCTTATGAAGGCAGACACTGAGAACACCACAAGGATCACGTGTGCTTGAGTATGTGTAATAGACAAAACCGAGACTTAATATTTTTAATATTAACAGACACTAGTCCATTTAATTATAGTTCAACCCTACTGTTTAGTCATCCAACATTTGCCATAACATTCTGTTTATATTTTGCTGTGTATATACTGTAAATCACATTTTTATGACTGGATTCCGTGACTCCATCCATGTTTTCTGCACTGTGGAAATCATAGGGCCTTACAAAGGGGGGGATGATAGGATGAAGATAATTCTCACTTGTTTCTCCCAGGGATAGGCAAAAGATCTGAAGGGCTTGTGGAGATGTATTAGACATTGAAGTAAAATTATACTGACACATCTGATTTTGCATATAAACACATGCATTTAACTTTTAGCAAGGTCACAACCAAAATATCCCTTATGGGTAGATTTCCAAGGATAACCATGAGGTGCATTAACACATGACAGTATATTTTCAACACTTCAACTCTAATCAATCGGAATATGTCTCATCCGACCCCTAATGACACTGAGGACAGCGGGTAAAGTCTTTGCTTGCCCGACCGGCATTAAATCACGCTCAGACAACATTGTGCTGGACTACAGCCTTGTGAAAAGCTCAACGACCGCTCTTGAACCTACAGACGGCAGACACGTTTGTGGCATTGTGGCCTGGGAAAACAGGTGGTCCTTAATGCATAAATCTTCGGCCAGGCATGTGTCCGCGGCTAAGCAATCAATCACACAGGATATGGTGTCCCGATGCTATCAGCGAAAAAATGAAGAGAGCACAGTGTTTTTTTTTTCTTTTTTTATCACCAACAGCAGTCATCCTCAACACTTTTACAGCAAAAATAAACGCCAGACTACAATGATGATTTTAAAAAATGAATAATTGGAAAAAAAATATACAACAATCTTATCTTTTACAGTACATGCTACTGAAATTACATATGTGCAACAATGCGAAATGCAATGCATGACTATGACTTGGTTATGCTGCTAGTGTATTATGCACACAAAATCCGTTTGGGAAAAAAACTGAGGATCACTCTGCCTTTTTACATATTTCAGCCTAAAATCCCTGGCAGGTCACCATAAATGACTATTTTGATGCTCAAGGGAGTCTTTTAAGTTGGAGAATGAAATTTTTAATGGCCTCGAGAATATGAGATATTGTATATTGGATCAGACATGGTGAGCATACATATGAAGCTCAGAGACGGTGAATCAAAGGGCTCGTGTGGTTCATTTGAGAGTGCACTGTAAAAATACTGTTAAGGATTACTAATGCCTTGAACGCTGTTAAATACTGTGATTCATCATCTATGATCTATTTTTAATATGTCACAAGACTTAAAAGCAAAACACACATCAGGTGAAATGGAAAGAAGAATGTGTCCGGTTCATAATTCACCCCAAAGAAATGATCTTACATCATGGAAAGATTTCATGAATTTCATATAATCATGACTATTAACTCTTTCCGAGCCATTGATGGAATTTTCCGGCAATCCATGTTTTCACTTTTATACGGTGGGGGGGGCACTATTTACGCATCTTCTGAAAGAGTAGAGAATCCAAAACCCTTGATCCAAAAAAACAAGGGAAGAAGAAGCAGAAACGAGCAATGGAAAAATTGCTTATGCACACGCAAAATAATGTGATTATTAAACATTAAAAAGCATATAAATCAAAACTGCCTAATGTTACTGAATGAAATGTCTTGGGAGTGTTGATGGAATCAATCTACTGTATTTTGATCATTGTTCTGAATGATCCAGATGTAGTTTGACATAAACATAATTTTCTCAGCTTTTTTCTTTTTTTTTTTTTTTCCCCCAGGAAACTTACCCACATTTAAGAAATAATAAAACAGAATAGTTTAAAGTTAAAATAGATAGCCATAAATCTATGTTCTTTCTTTTTATATATCCTATGTTCAGATATTCATACACTCTAAAAAATCTTGGGTTATTTTTTCTATTTTTAGTTTTAATTTTTTGGGCTTAGTTTTTGTGTTACCCAGATCCAGGGTCAGTTGTAACAACCAAGTTTTGTGTTACCCAGATCCTGGGTCAGACGTAACAACCCAGTGTTTGGGTAGTTTTGTGTTACACAGATCCTGGGTCAGACATAACAACCCAGTGTTTGGGTAGTTTTGTGTTACACAGATCCTGGGTCAGACATAACAACCCAGTGTTTGTGTAGTTGTGTGTTACCCAGATCCTGGGTCAGACGTAACAACCCAGTGTTTGGGTAGTTTTGTGTTACCCAGATCCTGGGTCAGACGTAACAACCCAGTGTTTGGGTAGTTTTGTGTTACCCAGATCCTGGGTCAGACGTAACAACCCAGTGTTTGGGTAGTTTTGTGTTACACAGATCCTGGGTCAGACGTAACAACCCAGTGTTTGGGTAGTTTTGTGTTACACAGATCCTGGGTGAGACGTAACAACCCAGTGTTTGGGTAGTTTTGTGTTACACAGATCCTGGGTCAGACGTAACAACCCAGTGTTTGGGTAGTTTTGTGTTACACAGATCCTGGGTCAGACGTAACAACCCAGTGTTTGGGTAGTGTTGTGTTACCCAGATCCTGGGTCAGACGTAACAACCCAGTGTTTGGGTAGTTTTGTGTTACACAGATCCTGGGTGAGACGTAACAACCCAGTGTTTGGGTAGTTTTGTGTTACACAGATCCTGGGTCAGACGTAACAACCCAGTGTTTGGGTAGTTTTGTGTTACACAGATCCTGGGTCAGACGTAACAACCCAGTGTTTGGGTAGTTTTGTGTTACACAGATCCTGGGTCAGACGTAACAACCCAGTGTTTGGGTAGTTTTGTGTTACACAGATCCTGGGTCAGACGTAACAACCTAGTGTTTGGGTAGTTTTGTGTTACCCAGATCTTGGGTCAGACGTAACAACCCAGTGTTTGGGTAGTTTTGTGTTACACAGATCCTGGGTCAGATGTAACAACCCAGTGTTTGGGTAATTTTGTGTTACCCAGATCGTGGGTCAGACGTAACAACCCAGTGTTTGGGTAGTTTTGTGTTACACAGATCCTGGGTCAGATGTAAACAACCCAGTGTTTGGGTAGTTTTGTGTTACCCAGATCCTGGGTCTGACGTAACAACCCAGTGTTTGTGTAGTTTTGTGTTATACAGATCCTGGGTCAGATGTAACAACCCAGTGTTTGGGTAGTTTTGTGTTACCCAGATCCTGGGTCAGACGTAACAACCCAGTGTTTGGGTAGATTTGTGTTACACAGATCCTGTGTCAGTGACAACCCAGTGTTTGGTTAGTTTTGTGTTACACAGATCCTGGGCCAGGCATAACAACCCAGTGTTTGGGTAGTTTTGTGTTACACAGATCCTGGGTCAGATGTAACAACCCAGTGTTTGGATAGTTTTGTGTTACACAGATCCTGGGTCAGACGTAACAACCCAGTGTTTGGGTAGTTTTGTGTTACACAGATCCTGGGTCAGACATAACAACCCAGTGTTTGGGTAGTTTTGTGTTACCCAGATCTTGGGTCAGACGTAACAACCCAGTGTTTGGGTAGTTTTGTGTTACACAGATCCTGGGTCAGATGTAACAACCCAGTGTTTGGGTAATTTTGTGTTACCCAGATCGTGGGTCAGACGTAACAACCCAGTGTTTGGGTAGTTTTGTGTTACACAGATCCTGGGTCAGATGTAAACAACCCAGTGTTTGGGTAGTTTTGTGTTACCCAGATCCTGGGTCTGACGTAACAACCCAGTGTTTGTGTAGTTTTGTGTTACACAGATCCTGGGTCAGATGTAACAACCCAGTGTTTGGGTAGTTTTGTGTTACCCAGATCCTGGGTCAGACGTAACAACCCAGTGTTTGGGTAGTTTTGTGTTACACAGATCCTGGGTCAGACGTAACAACCCAGTGTTTGGGTAGTTTTGTGTAAAACAGATCCTGGGTCAGACGTAACAACCCAGTGTTTGGGTAGTGTTGTGTTACCCAGATCCTGGGTCAGACGTAACAACCCAGTGTTTGGGTAGTTTTGTGTTACCCAGATCCTGGATCTGACGTAACAACCCATTGTTTTTGTAGTTTTGTGTTACACAGATCCTGGGTCAGATGTAACAACCCAGTGTTTAGGTAGTGTTGTGTTACCCAGATCCTGGGTCAGACGTAACAACCCAGTGTTTGGGTAGTTTTGTGTTACACAGATCCTGGGTCAGACGTAAACAACCCAGTGTTTGGGTAGTTTTGTGTTACCCAGATCCTGGGTCAGATGTAACAACCCAGTGTTTGGGTAGTTTTGTGTTACCCAGATCCTGGGTCAGACGTAACAACCCAGTGTTTGGGTAGTTTTGTGTTACACAGATCCTGGGTCAGACGTAAACAACCCAGTGTTTGGGTAGTTTTGTGTTACACAGATCCTGGGTCAGACGTAACAACCCAGTGTTTGGGTAGTGTTGTGTTACCCAGATCCTGGGTCAGACGTAACAACCCAGTGTTTGGGTAGTTTTGTGTTACACAGATCCTGGGTCAGACGTAACAACCCAGTGTTTGTGTAGTTTTGTGTTACCCAGATCCTGGGTCAGACGTAACAACCCAGTGTTTGGGTAGTTTTGTGTTACACAGATCCTGGGTCAGACGTAACAACCCAGTGTTTGGGTAGTGTTGTGTTACCCAGATCCTGGGTCAGACGTAACAACCCAGTGTTTGGGTAGTGTTGTGTTACCCAGATCCTGGGTCAGACGTAACAACCCAGTGTTTGGGTAGTTTTGTGTTACACAGATCCTGGGTCAGACGTAACAACCCAGTGTTTGGGTAGTTTTGTGTTACCCAGATCCTGGGTCAGACGTAACAACCCAGTGTTTGGGTAGTTTTGTGTTACCCAGATCCTGGGTCAGACGTAAACAACCCAGTGTTTGGGTAGTTTTGTGTTACCCAGATCCTGGGTCTGACGTAACAACCCAGTGTTTGGGTAGTTTTGTGTTACACAGATCCTGGGTCAGACGTAACAACCCAGTGTTTGTGTAGTTTTGTGTTACACAGATCCTGGGTCAGACGTAACAACCCAGTGTTTGGGTAGTTTTGTGTTACACAGATCCTGGGTCATATGTAACAACCCAGTGTTTGGGTAGTTTTGTGTTACACAGATCCTGGGTCAGACGTAACAACCCAGTGTTTGGGTAGTTTTGTGTTACACAGATCCTGGGTCAGACGTAACAACCCAGTGTTTGGGTAGATTTGTGTTACACAGATCCTGTGTCAGTGACAACCCAGTGTTTGGTTAGTTTTGTGTTACACAGATCCTGGGCCAGGCATAACAACCCAGTGTTTGGGTAGTTTTGTGTTACACAGATCCTGGGTCAGATGTAACAACCCAGTGTTTGGATAGTTTTGTGTTACACAGATCCTGGGTCAGACGTAACAACCCAGTGTTTGGGTAGTTTTGTGTTACACAGATCCTGGGTCAGACATAACAACCCAGGTGTTGAGATATTTATTGCAGGCTTTTTGTGACCTCTTCAAGAGAGAACAATGCAGCTCTGTCAAATTGGTGCATGTCTTCGGTAAAAAACGGGTTTGTGTACGATTTTATTTTATCTATGAATTCGTTATTGTGCTGTATATCGTTTATTTTATGCAAAGCAACATCCAGGGGCGCCATTTGAGTCACCTAAACGAGTGTTGCATCGGACTTTTTGCGTGATGGAAATGCCTGATGCCTTGCATAAAATTTTTATTAAAAAATATACAGAATATAAATACATAGGATGTTAAACTATGTCCTCAGAACTGTTCACTGGTTGTTTATGGACAGCTTATGAAGTCAGTCACAGCATATTTCATCTACGAGTGAAACGCAGGGTGGCGATCTGAAGTTAGAAGTTCCCCCGCTGAACAAGATACAAGCTCCGGCATGAGATCCAGCGCCGTTACGATGGGAACGGGACAACAGAGACTGCTCGATTACACTGGAATGACTTCTAAATGTTTAATTTTTACTTCTAATATACTATACTGGAAAATACAATAGAAAATAAAATGATTATCATGCAAGCCAGCGGTGTTGAGTATTAAAAAAAAAAAAAAAAAAAAAGTAAGATTTAAGTTAATCCGTAGACATTAATTCATGTATGAAAAAAAAAAAAGAGCTAGTTTTATAGTGAAAATGAATAAACTATGCTGCGTTAAATCAACTCATTATGCTGGGTTTAATAAACAACCCAATTAGCTGGGTGCAATTAACCCAACATATGTTCTGTCCTATATTTACCCAGCCCTTGGATTGAAAACATTTTGTTGTTTTTAACCCAGTGTTTTTTAGAGTGTACAACAAAATATTCTGGGGGCCATGAAAATGATCAAAAATGCTGGCGGTGGCTGACAACTTAAGAAAAAAACAAAAAAACATTGCTGGTTAAAATACTAATTCCCTTTCGAGGGAACTCGCGCTGCGTCACCGCTTTGGGAACGCCTCTGCGTGATTGCGTCGTGAAGCACATGTGTAATCAGTCCAATGGAGAGACGGAACGTCATAGGCGGGTGACGTCATCGACCCGGAAGGTATAAAGCATACCGGCAAACAAACGCCGCTAGCTTCTGTTGCTTTCAGCAAGCGCTCTGTGTATTGTCATTGTCAGATTTGTGTTTTGTGTCTGAGTTCAGACTTCTCTTGTTTTCTATTCCTACAAGTTTGCACACACACTGACATTTAAAGAGACATTATGGCGAGCGAACAGCGTTACAGAAAGTGTGTTCCTCCCTGCTCTCGTCACATCACGAGCGGGGATACACACTTGATGTGCGTTGTTTGTTTGGGTGAACAGCACGCTCAGTCGGCTCTCGAGGGGGCCGGCTGTGAGCATTGTGAGGCTTTGCCTATGAGAGTGCTGCGATCCCGCCGGGCACTTTTTGAGGAGGGTGTCCCGGTTCGCGTTCCCCGCGGCACAGGCCCCGCTGTTGCTGAGGCACAGCGGCAGCTTATGTCGTGGGGTTCGCAGATGGATCTGTCAGAGGGGTTAGAGACGGGCCCAGCCCTTTCTCTGCCCTCACCTGGCAGATCCAGTGCTGCCTCTCTGGGTTCGGGAGCCCGCCCTGCGGTTTCTCCCACCCAGGGGGCAGCCTCAGCACTGCTTTTATCAAGCTCTGACGAGATCGATATTTGCAGCGTTGACGCGGGGGTTGAAGACTCGCCACTTCAATCCCCTGCTGGTGAGGAGCTTTTGGAGGTCCTGTGCAGAGCTGTGGCCAAACTAAACATTGACTGGCCACAAGAGAATCAAGAGAGCGTCTCGTCCAAGAGCCGTTTGGACGAGCGCTTTCTCCCCTCCCGCTCTGCCCAGCCTCCACGTCGGAGTTTACCGTTTTTCACGGATCTCCACACTGAGGTGTCGAGAACGTGGAAGCGGCCCATGTCCTCTCGTGTCTTCAGCCCCCAAACGTCAGTGTATAGTAACATACAGGGGCTGAAGAAGCATGGGTATGGTCCGATGCCGAAGGTGGAGGAGACGCTTGCGAGCCATCTCTCTCCTCAGTCGGCATCGGCCATTAAAACTCCGACCTTGCCCACCAAACCATTGAGAACCACCTCCTCTTTGGTGGGCAAGGCGTACTCGGCAGCGGGTCAGGCCGCCGCGTGCCTGCACACTATGGCCATCGTGCAGGCATACCAGGCCGACCTGCTAAGAGACCTGGGGTCCAGCCAGGAGATCGGAGCAGACTTAGTTAATGAGCTCCGATCTTCAGCAGATTTAGCTCTCCAAGCCACCAAGGAGACGGCCAAGTCTATAGGCCGTTCTATGGCAGCCCTGGTGGCTACGGAGAGGCATCTGTGGCTTAATCTGACCGAGATTCGGGAGAGAGACAAGAGCGTTCTGCTTGATGCGCCGCTGTCTCCTGACGGCCTGTTCGGTGACGCTGTCACTACCGTCACCGACAGGTTTCAGGAGGCAAAGAAACAGTCTGCGGCGCTCAAGCAGCTCCTCCCGAGAAAACCCCAGGCCTCGTCTGCTGCTGTGCGGGAGCAGCAGACACCGAGTACAAGCTCCGTACACCGGGCGCAGCAGAAACAGAGTGTCGCCACTCGTACTCCCCCTCAGAAAGGGTGGGGCGGTGGGCGACACCCCCAGACGCAGCCCTCTAGGGGTAGAGCAGATCTGCGGACTGTTCTTATCTCTAGGAAGGCTGCGTCTAAGAGGCCCTGACGCCAGTGGGCCCAGGGCAGTGAGGGTTTCCCCCTTCGGGAACAGGCGGTGTTCACCTCAGCATACGGTGCCCGTCCTTTTCCGGTACCCTCACAGGGTCTCTCCAGTAACCCCGCCCGAGTGCCGGGGCGTGGAAGGCCCTCGCGAGTCATCCGAGGATGGCCCGCGTCCTCCAGACAAGGAGGTGGCGCTGTCGAGTCAGCCGTTCCCTGCCGGTCATCCGCTTCAGGGCGCTGTGCTCCCAGCACTCAGTATACCAGAGGCCAGTCTCGAGGGACTGGTACCCCTAGTAGATTTTTTGCCAGAATGGGAAAAACTGCCAAATATATCTCGTTGGGTCCTGCAGATAATAAGATCAGGGTACGCCATCCAGTTCAGGTGTCGTCCACCCGGTTTCAAGGGGGTCCTACCTACCTTGGTGGGCCCCGAGCAGGCTCTGGTTATGACTCAAGAAGTCCAGACCCTCCTACGGAAGGGGGCCATAGAGAAGGTTCCTCTCTCCGACAGGGAGTCGGGTTTCTACAGTCGCTATTTTATAGTGCCAAAGAAGGATGGGGGGTTGCGCCCCATTTTGGACCTGCGCTCGCTGAATCGCGCAGTGGCAAAGTTCAGGTTCAAGATGCTTACACTCAAACATATCGTGTCCCAAATCAGGTCCGAGGACTGGTTTGTCACGATAGATCTCAAAGATGCTTACTTCCACATCTCCATCCTTCCGCAGCACAGGAAGTACCTGAGGTTCGCTTTCGGGGGACAAGCGTACCAATATCGGGTGCTTCCCTTCGGTCTAGCCTTATCACCCCGCACCTTCACCAAGTGTGTAGACGCGGCATTAGCCCCCTTGCGTATGCAGGGGATCCGCATTCTCAATTATATCGACGACTGGCTGATTTTGGCTCAGTCAGCACGTCTGGCGGTTCAACATCGAGATGTTGTTCTCGCGCACATGAAGAGGTTAGGGCTGAGGCTCAACCTCAAGAAGAGCGTTCTTTCTCCAGTACAGAGAATAACGTATCTGGGTGTGTGTTGGAATTCGATCCTGATGCAGGCCCGTCTATCAGAGCCTCGCGTAGGGTCGATTCTCTCAGCTGTGAAAGGGGTGAAACTAGACCAGCCACTCACTGTCAAACAGTATCAGAGACTGTTAGGCCTGATGGCAGCAGCGTCCAACGTCATTCCTCGTGGCCTGTTGTACATGAGACCTTTACAGTGGTGGCTCAAGACCAAGGGTTTTTCCCCGAGGGGAAATCCCTTTCGCGTGATCAAGGTAACGCGGCGATGCCTCCGCGCCTTAGTCATGTGGAAGGACCCTCGGTTTCTAGCCCAAGGCCCGTTACTGGGGGTACCGTGCCAGCGGGTCACTCTGACCACGGATGCCTCCCTTACGGGTTGGGGGGCGACCATGAGTGGTCGCTCGGCCCAGGGCCTATGGCAGGACTCTCATCGTGCGTTGCACATAAATTGCCTGGAAATGCTTGCTGTGTTCCAGGCTCTGAGACATTTCCTGCCGTATCTCAGGGGCCATCATGTTCTAGTTCGCACAGACAACACATCGGTGGTCTCCTATATAAATCACCAGGGGGGTTTGAGGTCTCGCCCTTTGTACAAACTGACTCGTCAAATCCTCCTGTGGGCCCTGGGGAAATTGCTCTCTATCAGGGCAATCTTCATCCCAGGGCGCCTGAATACGGAAGCAGACATCCTGTCGAGGCAGGGGCCGAGGCCCGGGGAGTGGAGACTCCACACCGAGGTGGTGGAGCTCCTCTGGCAAGAATTCGGCAGAGCAGAAGTAGACCTGTTCGCCACTCAAGACAACACTCATTGTCGTCTATGGTTTGCTCTAACTCCTCCAGCTCCCTTGGGACTGGACGCCATGGTACAGGAGTGGCCGAGGCTGCCCCTGTACGCTTTCCCCCCGATCGCTCTGCTTCCGGGAGTTCTAGAGAGAGTTCGTCGGGACGGTGCCCATCTGCTCCTAGTAGCTCCGTTCTGGCCAGCCCGGGTTTGGTTCTCGGACATTGTGTCGCTCCTCAACGGCTCTCCCCTGGAGATTCCGTGCAGGAGGGACCTGCTCTCTCAGTCGGGCGGTGCCTTCCTGCACCCACGCCCAGAGCTGTGGAATCTGTGGGCTTGGCCTCTGAGGGGGCCCAGCTCCTAAGCTCCGGTCTCTCAACCGAGGTTGTGGAGACCATCCTACACTCTAGAGCTCCCTCCACGAGGAAACTGTACGCATTGAAATGGAGACTCTTCACCTTATGGTGTAGAGATCGCCTGTGGGATCCAGTTAACTGCCCTGCGAGCGCGGTGCTGGAGTTCCTGCAGGAGAAATTCTCCGCTGGGTTAGCTCCCTCCACTTTGAAGGTGTACGTGGCGGCCTTAGCAGCTTACCACTCTCCTTTCGATGGTGTTACCCTCGGGCGACACCCCCTAGTTACTCGTTTCCTCCGTGGCACTATCAGACTGAGGCCCGCAGTACGCACCAGGGTGCCGGCCTGGGACTTATCTATTGTCCTTCAGGGCCTTTCTCAGGCTCCCTTCGAGCCCATTGAAGAAATTTCTGAGAAACTCCTCACCTTAAAGACCATCTTTCTGCTGGCTATCTCTTCCTTAAAAAGAATAGGGGACTTACAAGCCCTCTCTGTGGCACCCTCGTGCTTGGAATTTGCTCCCGGTATGGCTAAAGCTTTTCTGCACCCCAGACCGGGGTACGTTCCTAAGGTTCCCACTAATACTGTGAGACCCATAGTACTTATGGCCTTTTGTCCACCTCCCTTTCTGACGTCTGACCAGGAAAGATCCAATCTGCTTTGCCCTGTTCGCGCACTAGACGCTTATGTCCACAGAGCTGCCCTGTGGAGAAAATCGGAACAGTTGTTTGTGTGTTACGGTCCACCCTCGAGAGGGGGTCCGGTTTCTAAGCAGAGGATGAGCAAGTGGATAGTTGAGGCTATTTCACTTGCTTATGAGGTGGTCGGGCAGCCTTTCCCTTTGGCTGTCCGGGCACACTCGACTAGGGGTATGGCTGCCTCTCGGGCATTCCTAGCAGGGGCCTCCCTGCAAGACATTTGTGACGCGGCGGGGTGGTCCTCGCCGCTCACTTTCGTGAGGTTCTACGAACTTGACATTACTCCAGGGGCTCGGGTGCTCGCCTTTTAGACAATGCACAGGCGGGCATCCGGCTCCTATGGGGACGTGGGTATTCTCGTTCCCAAAGCGGTGACGCAGCGCGAGTTCCCTCGAAAGGGAACGTCTCGGTTACGACTGTAACCTTAGTTCCCTGAGTAGGGAACGAGACGCTGCGTCACCCTGCCATACTCCCCGCATGCCCGCAAAAGCGTCTTGCTTCACTCTACCACAGAAGCTAGCGGCGTTTGTTTGCCGGTATGCTTTATACCTTCCGGGTCGATGACGTCACCCGCCTATGACGTTCCGTCTCTCCATTGGACTGATTACACATGTGCTTCACGACGCAATCACGCAGAGGCGTTCCCAAAGCGGTGACGCAGCGTCTCGTTCCCTACTCAGGGAACTAAGGTTACAGTCGTAACCGAGACGTTTTCATTACAGCAATGCAATGATATGCAATCTAATCTAATCTAATCAAAATCTAATTTTATTTGTCTAATAAATGCCCACAAATGCTCAAATAAATGCAAAAAAATTAACAAATAAAATGAATAAACATATAAAATGCATGCACAAATAAATGCATGAATAAACAGATGGACAGAAAACAACACATTTGGTTTAATAGCACAGACATTTGAAGGAAGCTCTATCACCCCCTTCAGTAGGGACTGAACACAAGTACACACATTGCACATGTAAAACAGCTTGTAAAGCTCCGGCCGAGCATTTGTGTCTGTGCTTGAGTGCATGTGTGGAGTGGGTTTTAGGCCTTACAGAGCTTGTATAATTTAGATAAAATAACATTATAACACAGACTCACGGTGTCACTTTGAGACAATGAGACATTACTATGTAAGTCTAGTGTTGCAAAAACATAACAGCTAAAGCGACTTCTTAACAGTCCATGCTTTACCTTAGTAATTCAATTTAGGAAGCAGCTGATGGATGGACGAATAAAATGTTATTTTGTTTGCCAAGGCTTCAGGGAAAGAGCGTGAGAAGTGATTTACAGTGTACTTGGCTTTAGAGAGAGTTGCTTTCATACTAACTCCTTTTCAAACACTAGAAACACAGTTATTATTTTAGCCGTTGCCAGCAGAAAACAGGCTGCATTCATTCTAAATCGCTGCACTTACATGTTGTCAATTCGGTCAAGATCAATTGGTTATCACTTTAAAATGCATTGCCGTGCAATATACGTTCATGTGGTGGATGCTTGGCAATATAATTCAGCAATATAATATAATTCTGTATGTGGAAAACATCCTCCTCCACTTATATGAGAACACATACTGTAGCTCTGAGAAAGAAAAAACAACAACAACAAAAAAATTGTCCATTTCAACCCTGATGTTTTCCCAGGAGAAAAATTGCCAAGCCTGAATTCTGAAATCTAAATATGTTTGCAATATGACAGCCATCCAGGGACCTGAAATAAATTGATGTGAAGAGAAACAAATTCTGTAGAAAAACAAAAAAAAGAAGCCTAGCTTTCCTGCTTATGCTAGAGAATAGCATGGACCCCATCAAACTTCAGAGAAATCACCCTGACAGGGGAAACGCACACACACACACACAAAGAGAGAGGCTGCGGACACTCAATTATCTTTGAATAGAGGGTCTTTCAGCAGAAAATACTGCAAACCTCCAGTTCAAAATGAAACTCAGGCAGTGGCCAGTGAAATTAAACTGTTTCTCTGCCTTTCGCCTGCTAAAATAAGTTCATAAAAGGAAACCATCTCATAAATGCTGGCTGCAAGAAAGAGATGAGTGGCTGGATTTGTTGGAGCGCAAATGTAGTCTACTGTGTTGTGGTATTTCCCTCTATGACCGACAAATTTTTAGCACAAAACCATATTTGTTATTCACAAACCACCTGCAGACCAACTAAACAAGACTCTATGCACTGCCCCAATTCATATTTAAAAGGCATAGTTGATCTAAAATGAAATTTATGTCATTCACTCACCCTCATGTTGTTCTAAAGCTGCTTATTTTGCTAAAACCACCTTCAAGCTCTGATCCATAGAGCAACTGTTTATTTTGTCAGATGATGAAGTATAAAAAGGAACAAAAGTACCAAAAGAGCAGCAGCAAATCATACGACATACGATCATATGATAGCTTTGTGTTTAAATAATGATCGTGATTAAATTATGCAAGAAACGCATACTATGCTTCAACGGCAGCGTTGCAGACCTAAGATTATTTATTTATTTTTTACATTTTGGTTCATGTGGTGTTTTGAGAGCTATAGGGATGTTTTTCAGGAAATAATGTGTCAGTGTACTATTTAGGTTATTACATGGCTTTGGAAGACTTTGAATGGTCTTTTTTTGGAGTCTGACAGTAAAAATCAGCATCTACTTACATTATCAATATTAAAAAGAGGGAAGAGGGAAAAAAAATTATAAATATTTTTATTTAGCAATGATGCATTAAGTTGATCAAAATTGGTAGCAATGACATTTAAAATATTACAAAAAGATTTCTATTTTAAATAAATGCTGTTCTATTGCAATTTCTGTTCATTAAATAATAATTGTTTTGATAAGAATAATTTTTCTTTAGCAGCAAATCATCATATTAGAATGATTTCTGAAGGATGAAACATGATGCTGAAAATTCAGTTTTGATCACAGGAATAAATTACAGTTTAAAATACATTGCAATAGAAAACAGTTATTTCAAATTGTAATAATATTTCAAATTATTATTATCTAAAAGTATTTTAATATTATAATATTGTATATAATAATAATTGTATATTTTAAATTTGTTATATTTTTGATCACATAAATGCAGACTTGATGGGCATAAGACTCCCTCCAAAAACATAAATAAAAAAATCTTACCGACACCAAACTTTTGAACATTAGCATACACTGCATGGAGGAGACATTTAAATAAATAAATTCTATGGAAGACAGAAAATTATATGTTTCAAACAAAATGAGGCTGAGTAAATGGCAGAATGTACTAACGTTAAAATGTTACCCTTGGGGAAATGAGCAGAATCCTTTAAAATGAGTGACATTTTGATGGTGCAGGATAAAAGTGATGCTTCCTTGTGAGAGCATGTTGAATCCCAAGAAACGGCCTCCTCCAGTCAATCCAAATAATTGGGCATTGCTTTGTTTGACTTCTGCAAATAACTACAGCATTATGAGAGACCACAACTCTGGCTAAATTGCCAGTGACCCAGGTCTGGCTAGACAGAATGAGGGGGGGGGGGGGGGAGTACAGCTAGAGGTAATGAAAGAAGATTAGATGAAGTCAGGGGCTCATTCACTGTACAGCTAAAGCAGTGGGATAACAGTAGCTCTCATTTCGACGAGAGCCATAATGGATGGAACGGAAATAATGCATGTCGGCAGTTCTGAGTGAGCGCTGGTGTGAATATTCCAGAACTTCCTGGTATGTTTGATGAAAACATTAACATGAACAGCCTCGCAGTATGACGAGTCAATGCACATTTACAACATGTGTCAGTCATCTGTGTTTGCCATCATGAACGAAACATGAGCATGTTTCAGCACCAAATCTATTCTTTATATAACATTTAATTATATAATAATTATAATGAAGCTATTCAATCATGAATGCCAATTTGTTACTTGAAGATACTTTTTTTGTCAGTCCTCAAACATGAGTTACACACAATTAACTGAACACAAACTTGCATTTAAAACTTTAGCCAACTTATGTTGTAAAAAATAACTAATCGAATTAGTTAGACTTACTTAAAAAAACATGCGAACCGATTGCCTTAAAAAAATAAATAAAATGAAATAGGATTGTATGAAATGTATGAAATGTATGAAATAGCATAGTATGTTGTGCTGACGAATGCTTAGTTAGTATAGTTTACTCACACAAGAGTTCTTGTAGAGGCACTCGAGCATGATCAATTGCAAGATATTGTTACAATTTTAGAGGGATTATATCAACCCAATTCAAATTTTATGACATAAGTGTTAGCAACAAAGTGTTAAAAGATCATTATTTGACATGACATATAGTTACATAGATACATATAATATGTATTATTTCCCTTCCTTTGAAACCAAATAACTATAATTTCTTGTTGCATCGCTGCATCAATAGGAAGAGAATTACAATAATATGAATGAAGTGCCCAACCAAAGGAAACACTGATCACCATAATGGTGAGTTCAAAAACTTTTTTTTTTTTTTGCTTGACAATATGGCACTCAAACCAATGAATTAAAGCTACACTATGTATTTTTTCACCACTAACCTCTTCAGAACAATAACAAAGGTGTAGATTGATGATGCAGTGAATGAGCGTGGAATCATGGAACTTGTCGTCATACTGATGGATCTAATAATGTTTATGGATGAATGAATGCATCCATGTTTTTTAACATGGCTGTGTTATGAAACAGGATGCGATTTACTAATAATAGACAGATATCAGTGCCACGCACGAGTCCCGGGGGATTTAAAGAAATTAAGACATTTCATTCTACCGAACTACCCGCAAGTGCTGAATTACTCATACAGGTCAGTTTATTTGACGAATTACAATTGTGAGGAAATGCAATGCTGTTTCACTTGATCCTACACTATCCTACACTATCTAACCTACACTACATTTGAGTGTGTTGAAAGTTATAATATTATTCTGTGTGTTAGTTTGTTGGCTGTATGAGATTTCTCTTTTGATTTCTCATTTTGTTCCAAAATCTGCTGTCCATAATATTTTAACGAAACTACAACAGCGTGCCGCTAGACGTTACGCAGTTGTCCACGTCTGTTGCCATGGTTACGGCAGTAAAAGCAGAAACCGAGGGTAACGCGGATATGACGCCATTGACAGGCGACTCCCTCACACATCCCGGTTCCTTGGTAAAGTCGCAATTTTCTCACGATAGTTGGAAATATTTGGGATATTGTAAGTACTCAACTGAGCAAAATATATAACACTGGCCTAGTGGTTTTTGGCTATTTTACTGCAAAAATCTTTTAATCTTAACTTGGGTTTTCTGAGAAAAAAAGTCATAGTAGGTGAATAGTACAGATTACTTTATTTTTACAATTAAGTTAAGACTTAGAAGTAAAGTTAACTAAAAAGTGTTCTAACTAAAATCACTGTTGGATTTTACAGTGCACTTAATTTATTCATAAATGGAAAAACGCTCACTCCTAAAAAAAAAAAGATGGTTCTTCTCTGGCATTGCTATGAAAATATCCTTTTTGGAATCTTTTTTTTTAAGAGTGAATTATAAAAACCCATAGGAACTTCCTGAGGGAATCCATGCCTTGAAAAACATGGGAACGAAATGTAAATCATAATTTACATCTTTTGCTATTTCTATGGATAATAAACACCTGGCAATTTAGCCTTTAGTCTCTTTACCTGACACATGCCATCTACATTAACATTCAGGATGATGTTGAATATAAGCTATTTATTTCTATTTAAACTATTTATTTTTCTCCTATTTTATTGTCCTGATATTTTGTAAATAAACAATCTATAATTCATAAGCATATTTCCCTAGTTAGGGAAACTACCCCACCCTAGTTTGCCATTTTATATAAATACTTAATTACTTAAATAAAACACAAGCATATTAATTTAAGACCCTGCAGAACAAGAATAACCCAATAAACACCTTTTTTTTCAGAAGCATATGTTTTATGATAAACATCCAATATATTTGTCATTCCAGTAAACTAGAAAGACATGAAAGCTTCCTCACACTAATATCAAACCCATATTCAGTTCATGATTGCTAATGAGACACCAGGTTATTCTGAGGTCATTTTGTTCTGCTGTATAAACCAGGGGAGCCATTATAGCGAGTGAGTACATAAAGAAGCGCTCTGACATTATTCATTCACTGAGGACAGACTGAGGACACCAGCAGTTAGATCACACCTAAACAGCTATAAATCACACAGCGTTAAAATATACACACTGAGACACACAAAGCAGATGCACATTAAAAACTATATCCTAAGATTAGAATCCAATACAGAGACGCAACCTTTAGACAAAGCAAATTAGCAACCTAATCGTATATATGTATATGTGGTTAAACTTTATTTTACAGTGTCCTTGTAGTTACTATAGTAATTACTATAAATTGTGCATAACTGCATGCAAATAATCCTAAACAATACATGTAAATACATGTAGTTAATTATTATTACCCCACACTTAAATGTATACTTACAATGTAACATGAATACCTTAAAAAAAGTGTAACCGTATAAAGACATAAAGATAGATTCTTCAGTATCACCACAATTTTATTACTACCATTTTTTGGTCTTATTTTACATTTTGTATCCCAAGCAGCCAGCTGGCAGTAACTCGGACAATGAATTATATATACTTTCTTGTAAATTGCTTAAATAAAGCAAACATTCTGCCAGCAAAATAAATGAACATGTGAATGTAAATGCAAATGTAAAGCAATTTAAGTTAACAATACTGAGCATGCTTACAATCCCTATAACGCTGACTTCAGGTCCTCCTGGGACACTCCAAATTAAAATGTGATGAAGTGATTTTGGATAGGGAAATAACGGACGCACTTCATATTTATTTCTCTTTATTTCACATCCCGACAGAGACCAGGAGCTGTAGGGCACTGGAACAATGTACGTACATTAGGTGTAACTGGTGTTTATTTATATATATATATATATATATATATATATATATATATATATATATATATATATATATATATATATATATATATATATATATATATATATATATATAGGTATATGTGACCCGTGCTGGCAAAATGAGTCACAATGAGCGACTGTGAATTTTTCACATTATTAAAAACCCTTCAAAATGATGTATGGTTTGTTTGAAAAAATACTGAGCTACACCTGTTTGAATTCAGCAAAGTGAATTTTCAGAAATCAAGTTAAAGTTTTCTGAAGGTTCCAAAACAAAATCACCTAGCAACCATACCTTAAAATCCCTAGTAATAACACCAAATTTGGTTCACATCAAGTCAAAAAACAAATATCTAGAGGATATATATTCAACTTATTTTTCCATGATGCCACAATTGTTTGATTGACATTAATGAAACACACAGCCTATATATTAAGACCTACTGTGCAGCACGGATCTAATAAAATTTTACACATCAGATGTTTTTTCCCAACAGTTAACCAAACATTCACACACGACATAGCAGATGTTTGCGTGAATACTTGACAAGACAGATATTTTGAAATACTATAATTCTGTGTATGTGTGTATATCTGGATCGCGCGCTGTCTGAGGCGTCTTTGTGCGCATGCGTCGGATCTGTCAGTCAGCGATTGTTTTTCAAGGACAAAGGAAAATATACAAATAAAGATACTTTTAGATGTTTGATTGCTATTTGGAGCATTGGGATCGCTAGACGAGGGCTTAATGAACTCATTTGTGTGAAAACAACCTCAAAATCGACCAAAATTTACATTTTTCACTTGTTTTGCTCAAAATTATTATGTGAGCATTCCGAGTCACATATGCTGGTGTTTATATATATATATATTGTTACAGTGTAATTATACATTTAAGTACTGAGTCATATTAATTAACTATGTACTTACTATTGTGTTAGGGTTAGGAATAGAGTTAGTTGCATGTAATTATGCATAATTTATAATTATTACTATAGTAACTACATGTAACAAAGACACTGTAAAAGTGTTACCCTACATTCCATTATTTGAAATAAGCATTAACTTAAATAAAATAATTGTTATTTTTATATAAAAAACATTTATTTTATTTCAGCAAGTCGTCAAGGCATTATTCACATTTCATACGCAACATTATTGCTAAAACCTGTTAGCATTCTATCGGCTGGTGCAGAACCCCTGAATACTCAATTTTAAATCAGCCAATTTGAAATGGTCCACAAAATGCATGCAAAATAAGTCAGAATTCACAATTCTCTCCAAGATTAATTTGCTTCCAGCATGATTTTTTAATCGATACACCCAAATTTATGACACTGTGACATTCATGTGTGTTCTTCTCTTAATTACGTTCATCTCGACAAGACTTGCATAAGACCAATGTTAATCACAGCCGCTTTCAATTAAGCATACGGCTGAACCCAAGAGTCAGAATAAAACGAGGTACATGTCGCAACTAATTTGGCTCTGAGTTCATCTGAGAAGATGCCTTCGCATCTTATGAGGCAAGGGTTATCAATGATGAGCGTTACTGCCGCTCTAGTTGAAGTTTATTAGAGATAATGGCAATGCTGATGATGATTCAAGCTCGTTCAAGCTAATTATTGATACTTTAAAAGATGAAATGTGACCACAAGGTCAATCTGGAACATTTTTGTGAAAATACCAAAAAACAGCTAGCGGATATCAGCTCTTTAAGACATGCGCAAGCTGTCACAGCCTTGATTAGAGTCTTGCAACTTTCAGGCTAACTTGAAGGCACAGAGTTTAGGGGGAAAGCGTATTTGACTTTGACGAGAGCTCACTGAGAGCACTGTGCTTCAGCAGGAACGCTGGCTTATTATCAAGTTTGAATGCGAACGCTCTCAGTAGATGAATACATGACCGTGAAATGGGGGCTGAGGATAGTGATGATCTGCATGCATTAGCATTATCTATCTAATCTGTCTGTCTGAAAAAAGAAATCAGTTGACAACTTGAAATAAACATGCGTAACTGAAGTAGTAAGTTACGTGAAGAATATGTTTTTTTTTTTTTTTTTTAAGTTTATTTACTTAAATTATGTTTGAATTGGAACTAGAAGTCAAAATTGTGAAAAAAGTAGATATGTAAAGGTCAAGTATGGTAACCCAATACTCAGAATTTGTCCTCTGTGTTTAAGCCATCCAAGTTAGTGCACACACATTAGGAGTAGTGAGTAGTCAACACACACTCACTCACACACACACACTACAAAACGTGGACACACACACTCAGAGCAGTGGGCAGTCATTTTTGCTGTGGTGCGATTGGGGGTTTGGTGCCTTATATAACCATGCACATCCACAGCACATGGGATTAATCACCTGTCAAATGACAGCAAGTAATAAAGAGTTCTGACCCTTCAATATTTACAGGGCTTGAATAAAAATGTTTTATGAATGAGGTGCCTCTGCTGTTGAACGTTTAACTGCTTAAGTAAAACACATTAAGCCAGTCATTCATTATTCCCCTTAGAAACCACACGTCTTCCTCTAGTGTCTTTATCGTGTTTGCAGCAAACATGCTTTTTTTTTTTTGGGTGGGTGGGGGGGGGGGGTGAATCTATCCACCCCAGGCATTTAGTAATGCTCTTACATCGTCCTCAAACAGGACTGATAACTCATTTCTCTGCGGTGTTCAAGGACAGATCGCTCTTGTGATTAATAGCAAACCACAATGAATATTCATTTATTTGCGATATCAGACGTCAGGGCATAGCGGCGCGGAACAGCCAAAACATACAAGTAAATGTTAGTTGTTAAGATGATTGAGGTGAGCAACAAGCCGCTGGTCCTGATTGATGCATGTGTAGTTAATGATTATGTAATATGCTAAGAGTTCAGGCATATTGTATGAATTAGATTTCTGATTTCTTCAAGTTAAAGCTGTGCTTGCATAAAATCAAATGCAAATATAAATATGAATAAAACTTAATCTTTGTAATGAGAATTCAAGCTTTTATCCATACATGTTTTTTCTTTTTCTATTAACTAGTTTCTTTTTATGCATATTACTGGAATATTGCCTGTTTATTAGTACATATAAAGCACATATTAATGCCTTATTCTGCATGACAATATTCTACATCCCTTAATCCTACCCAATACCTAAACTTTAAAACTATCTTACTATAGCAAGGTTCAGTATAGGAAAGGAAGGAAGAAGACAGGGTCGGTTTGAGAGAGACTCAGGTTTACTTTATTTCTCTCAATAATCGATCCAATAACACAGTACTCCGCCACTGACGCTCACAATAACTCAAACTTTCTTTACAGCACTTCACACGCTCCCCAGAGATTCTCCAGTCTCCCATGCTTCCCAAGCCTCTAGTCAGTCTCTCCCTGCCGCATGTCCTCTTCCAGGTGGCTTTATCCGGTCTCTCCACGCCCATTACTGGAATAAGACACAGGTGTTCATCATTTGCACTTGACCCACTTATGCCGCGCTTGTCTCCCAACTCTCTCGTCACAGATCTCGCTAAACCACGCCCCTCCTGGCACACTTACTAACCAGAGCTGTTGAAAAACAGAGTTACGACACTCCTATAGACTTCCATAAGAACTGACGAATGCGGAAGTAAAGCGTGTCACGGAGCGACCAATAGTTCCAAACAACCAATAGGTCCAGCATTGAACCTCATTCATTTCAGTGTATCTCAAGCACACTCGCTGGCAAATTGATGAAATGACTGCATATTTTGAGATTTTATGACATTAGTTGACCTCTCAGGAATATTGATAGAAGATGTATTTTATGAAGCACGTTAGAGTTAATGTTTATTGTTATATAATAGATTGTTAGACTCTAACTGCAGTTAGATAACGTGAGCAGCACTGCAACAGCTACTATATCCAGATGCTATCTGTCATATTTCAACAGTTTTTAGTCTCTCTGAGATCTTAATTCTGTCGAATACGTTTCTATGAAGTCAGCCCATTAAAGGAATAACGTATCTCGCGCCTGGATATAAAGAGTTGCCCTGTTTTTTTTGTTAGTTTTTTTTAACTTATTTCTTGGTTAAATTATGTATATGCTAGCATCATTCATTTACATTCACCTGTTGTGTATGCTTCGAGTATCATAAAATAACATTAGGACGTTAACAATATTAAAATGATAAAATAAATTACCACTATAACCAGTAGATGGCGGAAGAGGAACACTTATTGGCTCATATAGACATTTTTTTTTCTTTGAATTCATTTTTATATCAAATCACTATTATAACATACACTCACCTAAAGGATTATTAGGAACACCATACTAATACTGTGTTTGACCCCCTTTCGCCTTCAGAACTGCCTTAATTCTACGTGGCATTGATTCAACAAGGTGCTGAAAGCATTCTTTAGAAATGTTGGCCCATATTGATAGGATAGCATCTTGCAGTTGATGGAGATTTGTGGGATGCACATCCAGGGCACAAAGCTCCCGTTCCATCACATCCCAAAGATGCTCTATTGGGTTGAGATCTGGTGACTGTGGAGGCCATTTTAGTACAGTGAACTCATTGTCATGTTCAAGAAACCAATTTGAAATGATTCGAGCTTTGTGACATGGTGCATTATCCTGCTGGAAGTAGCCATCAGAGGATGGGTACATGGTGGTCATAAAGGGATGGACATGGTCAGAAACAATGCTCAGGTAGGCCGTGGCATTTAAACGATGCCCAATTGGCACAAAGGGGCCTAAAGTGTGCCAAGAAAACATCCCCCACACCATTACACCACCACCACCAGCCTGCACAGTGGTAACAAGGCATGATGGATCCATGTTCTCATTCTGTTTACGCCAAATTCTGACTCTACCATCTGAATGTCTCAACAGAAATCGAGACTCATCAGACCAGGCAACATTTTTCCAGTCTTCAACTGTCCAATTTTGGTGAGCTCGTGCAAATTGTAGCCTCTTTTTCCTATTTGTAGTGGAGATGAGTGGTACCCGGTGGGGTCTTCTGCTGTTGTAGCCCATCCGCCTCAAGGTTGTGCGTGTTGTGGCTTCACAAATGCTTTGCTGCATACCTCGGTTGTAACGAGTGGTTATTTCAGTCAAAGTTGCTCTTCTATCAGCTTGAATCAGTCGGCCCATTCTCCTCTGACCTCTAGCATCAACAAGGCATTTTTGCCCACAGGACTGCCGCATACTGGATGTTTTTCCCTTTTCACACCATTCTTTGTAAACTCTAGAAATGGTTGTGCGTGAAAATCCCAGTAACTGAGCAGATTGTGAAATACTCAGACCGGCCCGTCTGGCACCAACAACCATGCCACGCTCAAAATTGCTTAAATCACCTTTCTTTCCCATTCTGACATTCAGTTTGGAGTTCAGGAGATTGTCTTGACCAGGACCACACCCCTAAATGCATTGAAGCAACTGCCATGTGATTGGTTGATTAGATAATTGCATTAATGAGAAATTGAACAGGTGTTCCTAATAATCCTTTAGGTGAGTGTATATTAAAATATCTATTTTTGTTACTTTATTTGTACTGAAGTGTTAAATATATAGGCTAATTGTATGGAACATCACAAAGTCTAATAAAAAACAAAAACATCTGACTAAACTTAAATCAATCTAAATAAATTAAATAAATCTTTATTTAAATCGTGTCTGTGCTTTGTTTGTTATGATGAGAGGATTTGTAGATAATGAGAAGATTTGTGTAAAACGTAAACTTGCACTAAAATTCATTCAGCATTTTGAGACTGTATAAAACTTGTTTTGATCGATACTGAGAGGATTTCCCGGTAAATTAAACATATGATTGGTCATTATTTTCAACAGAAATGCCTGTAATTGGCTACAATACTCAACGCTGTAAAATCATGTTGTACTCTCGTGACCCAAACAAAATAACCAGATCACTCAAGAAAAATATTAATGTTGTCTCTTCTTTATCTCTCCCCAGAATAAAATGTAAAGCCTAGTCGAAGTCGATGCACATATGGTTTTAATATTTGCCAGAAATTGCTGCAAATATAGTGAAACTGCTGTCTATCCTGCTTAATCCTATTCAAACAGATTGACAGCGCGGAGTTGTTTGGAACTATTGAGAGCTCTATGAACCACGTGACCACGTGGCGGCGAGATCAAAGCGTGTCGCAACTCTCTTTTTCTATGGCTCTGTTACTAACTATTGATAAGCAGTAATAATGAGTTTTTGTGGCTGACCTTATTGCAAATGCATTTGTAGGAGCTCCCTTTCAGACACAAAAAAATTATGGGAGGAGAGTATTTAAATGAATCATGCAACATGATTTACTAAGGTTTACAGTAGTATTTGCACCATTATTAAACGTCCAATTATTTATTAAACGTCCATTTATTTGGAATGCCAGAGGAAGACATAATCCGAAAATATTGTTTGCCAAGCCAAATTATTTTTAGGGGCAGTTTACACAAACAACACTGTTTTAACTAAAAACCAAAAACACTTTGTATGCGTTTTGTTCTTTCATTTACATGACAACGGTGTTTTGGGGACCTGAAAATGCAAACTTTTGAAAACGTGTTTTCAAAGTGCAAGTTTTTGAAAACGATACCGTCATCATCTCCGTGTACACTACAAAAACATGAATTTATGAAATAGGTGACGTGTTCAATCTATAAGCGTGTATAGTGTTTCTTTACAAAGTGGCATCACCAACTAGGGCCTGCCAGCATAATACAGCATTTTACGTGGATTAGTTTGAATAATGTGGATAAGTCAGTCAAACTCAGTGGCAACTTTTTAGCAGCTTGGGGCTGTTGGACAATAATCATCACTTAGAACTGATCATTTGCACCGCATGCAGTTGACATGCACCACAGGCAACCTAGAAATAAAAAGTCTGTCATTGTCTTACCTAAATCTGTATGTGGAAAGACAACCCATTAACCAGAGGCTTGGAAAAGTGCCTGTCAATATGCTGGCCTGCTGGGCTGTGTCTGGATATTGATATTTTCAGATAGCTTTCACTTCTTTCACCTAATGCCAGTTTGCTAATCCGCAATTGTACACAGTCTTCTGCAAATAAGTACTCGAATAGAACAAGACTAATGCTGATTTGCCAAGAAAGCATGTAATTTGACTTTGTATGTGAATACTATGTCATCCAATAATATCTTCAATTCCTGAGACATGGAACAAAAAACGTCCCATCATTTTGCTTACAATTAGTTTTTAAAACAACAACATTTTACCTTTATATTTAATCAGAGATGATCTCTGAATGTTCTTAAGACAATGTAAAACTTCATTTTCCAATTTGCATCAAAATTATGTCATCATTACTCACTACCAGAGTATGTGAGCGGAGTGGACTGGGAGCGGAGTGGCATGATTTTGAATGGAGTGAGGAGTGGATTTTTTAAAAGTTGGAGCGTCGTGGTTTTCACTCCACTATCGCTCCATCACGAGTACAATTCATGCCAAAGGCCCATAATATAACTGCATTTTTAGCCAGAACTCACACGTTAAACACATTTAACTAGCTTGATACAGATGGTTCCCTTTCAAAAGCTGCTTAGCAGTAGTGATGTTCGGTTCTTGAATGAATCGTTCTTCTGAGCCAGTTCTCAGCAAGTAACGGTCGAGCCGGTTCACTAATCGGACTGAAACCAACTTTAGTTCCGGTTTGATGACGCAAGATGCAAAAGCCAAAGTAGCACGTCCAACTAAAAAATAACTGAATGAGCCGGTTCAAACATCTGTCGAAGTTTGCTGAGGATTACCGAGGACTCAAAAGGAACCGAACGAGCCGGTTCAACCAGCTGTTGAAGTTTGCAGAGGATTACCGAGGAGTATGATGATTGAGTTGGCGCAAGCCTGAGGCACGTACTGGAAATATGCTCATTATGACTACTGTTATTAAATAACATTTTATTAAAACCTGCAAAAACCTTTCTGTTGAGAGATGTAAATACATTTTCCTGTAGTTTATTGAGCATGCAAATTATATTTTAAATTAAGCGAAATGTATAAGTTTATAAGACTGGTTTATTATTTATTATTTCTATATAGGCTGCCTACATTAGACATATATCCTAGTTTATGCATGTCTGTAATGTGTGCTGCATGTGCAAAACTTTTAGGAATCTTGTCCAAGATGTAGGCTAGGCCACCTTAATATTGGTCAATCATAGGCTATCCGACATAAAGGATCCGCGAATGAAACTTTAAACACAAACACCATTAACTTAGACCTAAGTGAACTGGTTTTATTAAATAGGTCTTAATTTTATTAAAACATGAAAAAAAAAAAATGACTATGGTTTTGTGCGTGCAGATTATATTTTAAATCAATGAGTTTATAAGGACAATAAACAAGGAGTTGATAAGTTTGGTTTACTTGTTCTATATACTTTAGACATAAAGAACATATCCACGTTTGTTGATCAGTGCCTGTAATGTGTGCTGTAGTTGCGCAACTTTCAGTCGATAAATTAATTAACTGTGAACAAAAACTCCATTAACTGACAAAGGCAATAATCAGCAAAATGCACTCACGCAAATAACTTTATTTGATTGTTTCAATATGCATTGACACAGATTACTTTGTTTGAATGTTTCCTTGATATAACACGACACTGAGAAATGCATAAAAAGCATTTAAAAAAATGCATAGTGACATCAATGCATGACGACGTCAGGAACCTACGAATCGGCTTTTTGAACCGGTTCATTAAGCCGAAATGTCCGAAAAGAAACGGTTCGCGGAAATGAATCAGACTTTGCATCACTACTATTGGGAACGTCTTTATCGTGACCAGCTGTGAATATAGTGTGTAAACACGTCAATGGAATTGACCAAGAGCTTTTATAGCCTCTGTTAGTGACATCATCAGAATGCGCCAGCATCAGAGGCTATAAATAGATGAGCCCACAGCTGTCTCACAAGTTAAAAGAGTTAAATCAAAGAAAACCAAGCAGAAAAATGAGTCAACAACAAAGTAAGCGCTGTGTCCCTCCATGTTCTTTTCCTATGCCAGAAATGGATACACACACTTACTGCTTTGTTTGTTTGGGGGAAGAGCATGCGGCTGCTGCGTTGGAGCAGGGCGAGTGCAAGCACTGAGTTATTCACATTTGAAATGCTTTGTGTTCGTCTTGGCTACTTCCAGACCGCACCCATATTACCATTGTGGGGCTCCCGCAGGGATTTGGCTGACTTATATAATAACTTCGGCTATCGTGGGAAAAGCTTATCAAGCTGCAGGTCAGGCTGGTGCTGTATTGCACACGATTACAGTGTTACAGGTGTACCAGGCTGACCTCATAAAGGACATTATGATTAACGGGGATAAAAGATAAAGACCACATTTTTCTTTTTGATCCCCTGGTTTCTCCCTCTGGCCTGTTTGGTGACTCTGTAACCACAGTAGTCTCCAGGTTCAGAGAAGTTAAAAAGCATGAGGAAGTTCAGCATCAGTTCCTTCCTTGCCAAGAGGGGAGGGGCCATCAGCCACCCAACCTCTCCCTGGTCCTTCAAGAGAAAGAGAGGTGAAAAAGCAGAGTGTGGCGAGTTGCGCTCCCCCTCGAAAAGAATGGGGACCGGCTCGTCGCACTCAACAAACTCCCAGGGTGGACCTCAGGACTATTATTAATAATAAAAAGAAGTCCTTATGGTCTTGTGCCCAGTCTGGTGGGGGTAGGACGAGGCATGTCAAACATTTGCTCACCCCTTCCCGCTACCCTCACAAAACCACTCCATCCCTGCTTCCTCTGGTGATTCGGGGGCAGCGGGTTCCAGCTAAATGTTAGATGTTCTGTGTCTAAGTCCTGCTATCATCCAGGACATAGAACATCTAACATCCCCTTAACAGGAAGTGTCAAAATTGTTACCACTCTCAGAGAGTCTGGCAGCATGGAAACTTCTGCCAGGCGTTTCTGCATGGGTGTTAAGCACAGTAAAATTAGGATACGGAATCGAATTTATTTGTCATCCTCCACATTTCAATGGCGTGGTCTCCACTTCCATGAAGCCGGATCTGGCGCACGTACTGTCACAAGAGCTACAAGCTCTACTCGACAAAGGGATCATAGAACATGTTCCTCTTCTGGAGAGAGTTGGGCTATTACAGCAGATATTTCCTGATTCCTAAGAAGGGTGGGGGTTGCGTCCAATTTTAGATTTTCAAGGCTTAAACCGTACAGTTAAAGCGCTCAAATTCAAGATGTTAACCATAAAGACGGTCGTGTCACAAATTCAACATCATGAAGGACGCATGTTTTCACATATAAATATTGGCACAACACCGGAAGTTCCTGAGGTTCGCTTTCGGGGCGAAGCTTACCAATTTCGGGTTCTTCCATTCGGCCTAGACTTGTCACCCTGCACGTATACAAAATGCATGGATGCAGCACTGGCTCCACTACGATTCCGGGGCATTCATGTTTTGAATTACATAGACGATTGGTTAATACTATTACAATCGTGAGAGATGGCGCTTCAACACAGAGACATCGTGTTAGCTCATCTAGTTTCTCTAGAGTTGAGACTCAACACCAAGAAAAGTGTTCCTGTCCAGAGAAAGACTTATCTAGGGATTGTTTGGGATTCAGTCATGATGCAAACAACTGTTTCCCGCTCAAAACGAAACCATTCAGCATACCTTCAGCAAAGTAAGGATGTTCTTCTCACTGTTCGTCAGTCCCAAATAGTGTTTGGTCTCATGGCATCAGCATCCACGGTGATCCCTTTGGGGTTGTTGCACATAAGACCGTTTCAGTTGTGGATTTTAGGGCCAATCCTCAAAGGCAAATAAAAGTAGCGCGCCACGTGGCTTCGTACACTAACTATGTGGTTCGGTTCGGTTCTTGCCTTGGGGCTCACTCCAGGGGAGCCTTGTCGTCGCAGATTGTTAACGACAGACGCCTCCCTGACGGGCTGGGGTGCAGACTTAAGTGGTCGCCCAGCCCAAGGGGAATGGGAGGGTCATCAGCTCGATGGGCACATCAACTGCCTCGAGTTGATGGCTGTATTTCTGGCCCTGAAATACTTTCTCCCCCAGTTGAGGGGCTGTCATGTCTTAGTGCGGGTGGACAACACAGCGACAGTCTCTTACATAAATCAGGGAGGTCTGGGCTCATGCAATCTGAACAGAATAGCGAGGCAGATTTTCCATGGGCCCAGGACAAGTTCCGGTCACTCAGGGCAGTGTACATTCCAGGGAAATTTAATGTGGGAGTGGATTTACTGTCCAGACAAAAATTACAGATGGGGGAATGGAAACTCCACCCAGAAGTAATGAATCAGATCTAGACCAGATTTTACGAAGCAGAAATGGACCTCTTCGCCTCTTTTCAGTCATCCAGTCATTTTAGTCTTTTCAGATCCAGTCATTTGTCAGATTGCTTCAGTTCTGGACTTCCTGCAGGAAAAGTTCTCGCCACTCTCAGGGTTTATGTTGCCGCGCTTTCGGCCTGCCACGCCTTGGTTAACGGGGTGCCACTTGGGAGACATCCTCTGCTCGCTCGTTTCATTCGTGCGATTGAGGCCTCCCGTAAGAGCAAAGATCTCTTCATGGGACTTAGCTATAGTCCTCGAGGGTCTGGTTGAGACCCCCTTTGAACCTCTAGAGTCAGTGTCTGAAAAACTTCTGACCCTAAAGATGGTTTTCCTTATGGCTATAACTTCCTTAAAGAGAATCATGGACATGCAGGCTCTGTCGATTATAACCATCCTGCTTAGACTTTGCCCCAGGAATGGTGAAAGTGATTTTGCATCCTCATCCTGACTACCTGCCTAAGGTTCCTTTCTCGACTATACATCCGGTCACTCTTGAGACCTTCTACCCTCCGCTGTTCTCAATGCCGGATCAGGAGAAACTTCATAGACTGTGTCCAGTTCGTGCTCTTCAGGCCTACGTCCACCACACGAGCCAGTGGCGTAAGTCAGAAGTTTGTTTGTTATGGGGGCCGTAATAGAGAGGTGGCCGCCACCAAACAGACCATGTCACATTGGGTCAGGGATGCTATCGCTCTTGCCTATGAGGTGCGCGGCCAAGCTTCGCCAACAGGCTTACGGGCTCACTCCACCAGGGGGGTCGCCTCCTCTACTGCTTTGGCAAGGGGTGCCCCCTTACTTGTTTGTGATGCAGCGGGATGGTTCCCTCCATACACATTCATAAAGTTTTATAGTTTGGATGCTCATGCCACTCTGGGCTCTCACGTCCTTGAGTCGACATCACAAGCTAATGTCTAGGGCCTTCTCGCGTTCTTGTGAGCACACCTACACAACCGTAAGGATTCCAGACACCTTCAAGCACGGCGGCGTGGGTATTCTCATTCCCAATAGCGCTAAGCAGCACAGCATTGATTGTAGCTTTTGAAAGGGAACAGTCCGGGTTACTTGACTGTAACCCTGTTCCCTGATAAAGCGTAAAGAGATGCTGCGTTGCTTTGCCGTGCTGAAGATGTCCCAGGACTGCTCTTCAAACAAAATATTCTGACGATACAGCTGTGGCTCATCTATTTATAGCCTCTGATGCTGGCGCATTCTGATGATGTGACTAACAGAGGCTATAAAAGCTCTAGGTCAATTCCATTGACGTGTTTACACGCTATATTCTCAGCTGGTCACGATAAAGACGTTCCCAATAGCGCTAACAGCGCAGCATCTCGTTCCGCTTTATCAAGGAACAGCGTTACAGTCACGTAACCTGGACCGATCACTCAAATCAGAAAGAATGTAAAGGTTATGATGACGCGATGGACAAGCAGGATGTTATAGTTCAAGGAACTTTTTTGTAGGCTACCTTCTACATACTGAATATGACCGGGTGAAAGCACATTTTAAACAGGTAGCACTTAATCACATATGCAATCGTTCTCTAATGCATTCAAACCAATGCAATCTTACAGTACTTATCTGCTTACAGTTATCTGTATTTGATTTTGAATGAGCAGAAATCTGTAATGCAGTAACCCAATGATATTTCACTTTTAATGCTAAACTTTTGTGATATTTCAGAGCTTACTTAAATACTTTAGCCGCAGATTTCCTCGGAGCGAAGACGGAGCGGTGTTTCTTATATGAGTGAGCGAGGAGTGGAGCGGGAAATGGGAAATGGTGAACCCGGAGCTGGAGCGGAGTGATTATTGAATGCTTAGAGCGTGGAGGGGAAATTGCTGCCACTCCACTCCACTCACATATTCTGCTCACTACCCCTAAAATCACCTATATGGAAGACTGTTTTAGTCTCAGAATGAAACATTAAAAAGGGATGGATGGATGGATGGATGGATGGATGGATGGATGGATGGATAGACAGACAATTGGACAGATAGAGGGATGGATAGATGGACATCAAGCCATCCATGGACGAATGGATGGATATACAGTTGGGCAGATGGACAGATGGATAGACAGTTGGAAAGATGGACGGATGGATAGACAGTTGGAAAGATGGATGGATGGACAGATGGACAGTTAGATAGAAGGACGATAGATGTATAGATAGACGACCATTCATCCATGGACGGATGGATGGATAGATGGACATCAATCCATCCATGGACGAATGGATGGATGTACAGTTGGACAGTTGGGCAGATGGACGGATGGATAGACAGTTGGAAAGATGGACGGATGGATAGACAGTTGGAAAGATGGATGGATGGATGGATGGATGGACAGATGGACAGTTGGACAGTTGGATGGACGAACTGATAGATATATAGATTGAAGGCTTAGAAACTTACTGTCCAAAAATGAAATTCACTTTTCTCTATTACCTAATATTTTTCTTGCATCAGTCCATGTGGTCATTATTGCTGTGAGCTACTTATACAAACAGAGTAGGTAAATGAATAGTGTTACTGACAGTTGTGTAACTCAAAGTTCCAGCTTCAGATCAAAAGTGTGAATTTTCGAGTAATTGAAAGATTCTGGTGCTGCAAGCCACATCATGCAACACAACATATTAAAGTGTATCTGCCCTGCTGTAGCTAAAATTGGAATCTCATGAAAATATTATTCTGATATAATAAATGGTCATGAATGTTTTTAGCATATTTTACTTTTAATTTGTTTTCCTTCTCGAGGGCTGGACTGAACTCCTCCACAGTCTACATCTTTGAAATGCCTAAGTTTGAATGAACTAAAGTAAATAATTTAAGAAATAAAGTAATATAACATGAAATCATATAGCTAATGTCAGGAAAAACAGATTAACAAACAGAACAGTCTTACTTAAACTTTAAAACAAAGCAATCAACATAACATAGTTCTGATTTGTAAATCATTGAGTAAAAAGGTGCCTGTTAAATCTATTTTAAAAAGCAGACACACCCCTGTCCACACACATACACAGGTTTGTTTTTGTGAATTGTGGGGACATTCCATAGGCGTAATGGTTTTTATACCGTACAAACCGTATTTTCTATCCCCCTACACTACCCCTACCCCTAAACCTACCCATCACAGGAAACTGCACATTTTTACTTTCTCAAAAAAAAACTAATTCTGTATGATTTATAAGCCTTTTGAAAAATGGGGACATGGGGTAATGTCCTCATAAGTCACCCTCTCCTTGTAATACCTGTGTCATACCCATGTCATTATATAAATTTGTGTCCTGATATGTCACACACACACACACACGCATATTTAAAATAAGCATCACTTATGCCCTCTTTTATGAAGTCTCATCACTGAATATACTCCAACCAAATATGCCACATTAAAATAACAAACAATGCAACCATTTTTGGAACAAAAGCTCAGTCAAGCAAGATTCAAACTCATGACCTTTTGCACTTAAGGCAAGAAATCTTCCTCTGAGACACATCATCTCATGCTCATGAAGAGGACTCAAGCCCCAAAGACTGAAAACCTTGAATGGCCTCTGACTCCCCTACTATGAGTTCAACACTGGCACAGGCTCTGGGAGATGAGGCTTTTTACATTTAGCTCACACTGTCACAACATGAAATGTCAACTCCATCACCCATGTCTAAAAATATTTTGGAATATCAGATCATTATAAAAAGATCCCATTAGAAGCTGCACATTTAATATGTGATACACTGTAAAAATAAATAAACAAAAAATCTGTATAAATAAAATAAATAAAATAAATAAAATAAATAAACAAAAAATCCGTAAAAATACAGTACAATGTACCGTAATAATCTGAAGGAATTTTCCGTATTTGTGTTTTACAGGTCTTTATCCGTATTTTAAATTACGCATTGCATTGTGGGAACAAGAATTGGTCGGCGCGAAAAAAGCGAGACGCAAGCGCCGTTACACACGCAGATGATCTCGGCCAAAGTTTCTTTTTAAAGTCGGATTTTGGATTTGTGGAAGCAGTTCTAACACTTCTGTGGTAAAAAAGTGAGAATTATATTTTGTTAAATGTCAAATACGCTGTTTACGTAACGTTATTTAGTTGTCATCTGGCTTGTTTGGCAAATGAATGCGGGAGCTGTCGCGTTTTTCATTTTATGCATATCGTCACACATTGAAAGATTTAGTTCATACTCGTGGAGGTTCCCTGATTGTATACTTGTTATAGTGTCTTCTCTTGTAAATGTTTATTAACTTTTATTTGTCATGATGCGGTTCATTTCGTGCTGAGCGTATCGTTTCAAGCATCCAGGTGTAATAACGTTAACCAGTTGTGGCAAAGTGCCGTAACGTTAGGCCTATATTGTGCTTAGCAGTTAATGCCTTCGTACAAAAGCTACCAGAGGAATTGTCAAGAAAAGGAAAGGCCATTTTCAGACTTGTTTGATTTGAAAGGGTTGGAGATACAACGTGAAGGGAAGATACTGTACATGAAGATCCAGTACAACGGATTTCTAGCATTGCGAAAGGAAAACACCATCACCTTTTCTGTCAGATGAGGTATGTTTAGACTTTTTATTGTCTTGTTTTAAACACACAGGCATGTAACTGTATACTTCTGCCTGTAGTCATTCTTTACCAGATCCCTCATTAGTTTAACTCATAGTGTTTCTGCTGCTGTACTGTGCTTCCCCTGCATTATCATTATGGGTTTGTATTTTGTTTTATTAACAGTTTTTATTAATCATTATGAGTGTTAAATGTCGACATGTTGATAGAAAAAGATGGTTGCTGAATACCCCTTCAAAGATTTTTATGCTTAATGTTATATGGACAGTAGAAAAACAAATTGTGTAGGGAAGATTTAAACACCTATGTTTGGAGTGGTTTTCTGAAGTGATCATGTAATTTTTCATTTTGTAATATCTTATTTGTTTAAGGTGATGGGCATTCAAGATTGCTGTCATTAAAGAAGTTATTAGTGACCACATCTCCTCCCCCATCTTGGCAGTGAGCTACAAAATACCCTGAAGAAGATGGCACTTATACTGGAGTTCATACAAAGGTAAGCAACACATTTTTTATGAAATTGTGTATAGATCATGTTGTTGTGTTGCTGTTTATTTAGTTGAAAATAATGAAACCACATAAGATGTAGTTGAAGTGACAAGCTAACATGTCATGCAAATGGAGTCCATTGGAAACCCAAAGCTATATACAATGTTTGAATTGGAAAGTATTGGGGATCAACTTAAAATACTGTATGATTGATATGGTTTTCCACCTCAGCTTGGTCTGCATTTTACTCTGTAGTTCAGTTTCATTCATTTTATTTCTTGTGTAACTAAAAACAATATATGTTTCTTTAAATAACTTTCCTGTGCAGAAATCCTGAATGAGGGTCGACAAGGCTGTGATGAAGGAAACCAAATGGCTACACATTCCTCCAAGACTGCTGAATTTCCTGTGAACAACTTCGAAAATCCATGTAAAATTTTAGCTTTTGTCAAATCGCATAAAGGAACTTTAAAGGGATAGTTCACCCAAAAATCTCACCCTCAGGTCATCTTAGGTGTATTTGACTTTCTTCTTTCAGACCAATACAGTCGGAGTTAAATAAAAAATGTTCTGGCTAATCCAAGCTTTATAATGGCGGTGAATGGCAACCCAAAATTTGAAGACCAAAAAAGTGCATCCATCCATTATAAATGTACTCCACACGGCTCCGGGGGTTAATAAAGGCCTTCTGAAGCGAATTGAAGGGTTTGTGTAAGAAAAATATCCATATTTAACATGTTATAAAGTCAAATATCTAGCCTCCGCCAGACTGCCTTCTGTATTCAACTTACGAAGAAAAGAATATTTTTCTTACACAAACCCATCAATTCACTTCCGAAGGCCTTTATTAACCCCCCCGGAGCCATGTGGAGCACTTATATAATGGATGGATGTGCTTTTTTTGGGCTTTAAATTTTGGGCTGCCATTATAAAACTTGGAAGCGGCAGGATATTTTTTAATATAACTCTGATTTGTGTTCGTCGGAAATGTCATATACACCTAGGATGGCTTCAGGGTGAGTAAATCATGGGGTAATTTTAATTTTTTGGGTGAACTATCCCTTTAACTGAACATACAGAAAAGGACTTTTTTTTTTCTTTTTTTTCCAATTAGTTCACCCAAAAATGAAAATTCAGTCATTAATTACTCACACTTATGATGTTCCAAACCTGTAAGAATTTTAGAACACAAATTAAGATCTTTTTAATGAAATCTGAGAGCTTTCTCTCCCTCTGCAACTACCACTTTCAAGGTCCAGAAAAGTTGTATAGACATAACCATATGCAATAAGATTCTAGCAACAAGCAGGTTTTCTGTCCACACCAAACGCGATGTGACCACGTGATGCGATAGTTAATCAATAACCACAGCCAATCAGAAAAACTTGTGGGCTGGCTTTCTTTGCAAGCACACAGCAGACAATGAAATGGTGTAATATATTTATGATTATGTACATATTCATTTAAACATTTAGAGTAAATAAAATGAATGTTGTTGACGTAGTAAATACAGTATAGCAATTCCGAGTTACGTCAGAGCTACGCCAGCATGCCGGCTTACCATTGGCCGATGCTGTTTGAGTGAGCACCACGACGCATGCGTGATGCTGACGCAGGAGCTGACCAACGTCAACAGCGTAGGAGACTGACACAGACGAGAAGAAATTGTGAAAAAAAAGAAGTTATTTTTGTTTTTTGAGCACAAAAAGTATTCTCGTCGCTTCATAAAATTAAGGTTGAACCACTGGAGTCACATGGCAAATTTAACCATGTTTTTACTACCTTTCTGGACCTTGAAAGTGTTAAATAAATTCTGTTTATGGAGGGGTCAGAGAGCTCTCGGATGTGTTCTCTTAGGGTAAGGACACACCAAATCGATGGCAAAGAACTAGTGCTGATGAAAGCCGACCGTGTTGGGGCAAGAAAGCTGCACTCGTACACTCTGAATGGACTACAGCTGACTGTCAACTTGCAAACGCGTTCTGCGCCTGTGTGTAAGGAGACAGATGTCTATTGCTTCATATATATTCGTCTATATTCGTCATTCAGAAAGGGAAGCCATCATTCAGAAAGGCTGCAGATACACAAACCATAAACAAAGTAGAGCCTGCTTACCGTTTTGAATAACAATCATGCTGATCATTTTCTTTATTCCACTTCGCTCATGTTAAAGGAACACGCCGACTTTTGGGACTTTAGTTTATTCACCGTATCCCCCAGAGTTAGATAAGTCCATGCATACCATTCTCATCTCCGTGCGTGCCATAACTCTGTCTGACGCACCCACCGCTAGCCTAGCTTAGCACAAAGACTGGAGGTAAACGGCTCCAGCTAGCCTACTGCTCAATAAATGACAAAATAACACCAACATTTTCCTATTTACATGTTGTGATGTGTATAGTTACGTCGTGTACTAAGACAGACGGAAAACCCAATCAAACAGGGCTTTCACTTCCCATCATGCTTTGCAAACGTTCTGAATTCAGAGAGTAAATGTTTAAATAAAGTGCTATTTTATGCATTTTTAAGAAGATGAGAAAATCCAGAGATTTTTTTTAATGTTTAATGTTCTGTTATGTTGGTATTTGAAAAGTTATGTGTTATGTTAGTGTTTTTGGAGGTTACCATTGTGGTGAAGTGTAGAGCATGTGCTTGTGGTGAGGACCTTTAATAAAAAACAAAACTACTTTGGGCACACCATGGATGTAACAAAACAATCTTCTGGCTAGCCAATAAGATTTTGTAAAAGGTTTTTTTGTCATTTGTAAATTTGTAATTAAACTGGATTTTTGGATGTTTTGGTTTTTGTTTGATATTCATTTTAGAATAATTGAACTTAATAGTTTTGAACTAAGAATACTAAGAATGTTAACCTGATTCAACTAAATGGCATTGAATTAACCTTAGGTAAAAAACTTAAGTTTACTGAAAGAAACAATGTTAATTAAATTCAACATAATCCAGTTACGTGGAACCTGTTGAAATAAAAAAATTAAGTAAATAATTAAGTATAATTTTTTTGAGTGTATATTAGGTAAACCTGGCTTGACAGATGACAGAAAATTATTTTAATTTTAAGTACAGTTAGTTTGACCTATAATTTATTTAGAAGATTCTGTAAAACTAGTATAAAATAAAAGTAAAAACAAAATACAAATACATCATATCCTGTAAACAAGTAATTGTTAACTAGGCTTTTTGCAGTTATGTTATTAACACGTGTGGATGATACCACAAAAGACCATTTTGCTAAATTAAACAAACAAACAAACAAATACATAAATACATCTCATTAGGGAGCATGCCCTGGGACCCCGGTAAACCTTTCACACTTCAACCCCTCCCACCCCAATGATCAAACCAAAACAACGGCCTTGGTTGCTTCATTTCTTTTTCTTTTTTTTTCAGAATTATTATTCTTTTTTTTTTTTTATAAAGTTCAACTGAACAGCATATATTTGAAAAATTTATATATTTAATGCATTCTTGATGAATAAAAGTATTAATTTCTTAAAAATAATAATAATCTTACTGACCCCAAACAGTAAAAATACAGTAAAAAAAAAAGCTTGCAGTTTTGTTCTATGTTAAAGACATTCTTAATGATCATACAAATGTGCATTTGCTCTTACAAATGGCACCGACGTGTAGAAAAGAGGGGAACAGGTACCATTATGTCTTCCAAAAAAATCAAATATCCACCTTAAGTGTTCCCCCATGGGAACCAGCGGACTGTTCCAGACACAGACCCTCAAGGTTGTTCAGCAGACTTTTGTGATTAAGAGACATTGTTTGGTAACTCCGAGATTCCTGAACAAGGTCTGCTTTAAATAGTCACCATCTAATGGCAAATCAATAACAGCGGGAGGAATGATTAAGCATTTCTTCAGTGACTAATGACACTCCAAGTCCAGGTTCTTTGGAGCGTTAATGGTTCCAGCGTCGGGCTTTGCCAGCGAAATGAATCCAGCCAATTTGTCTGAAACAAAAGGCCAAATTTAACTGGAACATGGGAAACTATTACAGCTTGCAGAAGAGGGGGGGCTTGGGTGAAAGGAACAGTGATCAAACAGAATACAAAGGGCTTCATCTAAATTCAATTAAAAATGGCATCGATTGGCAGATTTGTGCATATTGGTATGCAGGTCGGTAAAGTATGCTTTAATTTATTTGGCTTGGAATAGGGAAGGGCATCTGAGCAAATCCTCCCTCTCACAAGCTCAACATAAATTAACAAATTTACATGTGCTTGAATGGTGCAGAGTGTTACGGCAGGGATAAAAAGGTGATTATGGACTGGTGTTCGCTGTTTGCTTGAATACCCATTCATAGAGGTTTGGCACTGAGGATGTTTGAAGCTAATCTCTGATGAATTCAACCCAACGTTGTCAACTTTTTGCGTATTATACCCGACGACCTGCATCAGCAGACATGATGTTCCCCTATATAATCAACTAAAAATTTGCAACCTGTAGTACTAACAAGCACTGCATTTAACGAACATAAATTAATCTGAACGGACTGTCATTTGATACAATGCAAACTCAAGAGCTCAGCAATCAGTGTCCTTAATCAATGCTGATATTTATGGCTCGGTAAGAGGTTTTTCCCAGATGTTATTCAGACATACGTTCATTTCTGGAAAATACCAGCACATCAAATGGAGGTCACTGTAACATTTGAATATCCATTAGAGTTAAAAAAGACTTGGACACAGCCATTACACAATGTTAAAAACGCTAGATATGTCTTCTGAGAATAAATGGTCGACAAAAGGTTATATACCTTTTGAATTCACCAAGACATTTCCTTGGAAATGAACTGAAAAATTATGGACATTTTTAACTTTGCATTTGAATGTGCTTCCCTAAAATGACAAGCTTGAGGCCAAACATTTACATTTGTGACTTGTGACACATTTGAAATGTAATGGTTGGACTGTAAATGGTAGATGAGTTTGATGACATTTGCTAAATATGAAAACACACAATATCCAGAAAGCCTCTGAATGATTTCTAGTATAGAAAACAAAGAAATAAATAACAAGGAGGTTGTAATAGATGTAATTTTGCATAGACTGGGTATAGTCTATGCTTCTAGAATACATTCTCCTCCTTCAAGCTTATTGGGGAAAAAAACAGTCCAGCTTCCATTAATACAATTAACTTTTTATTTTCACCCTGCCACAATTAACAGCAAATGTCTTGAGAATTATCTTAATGAGACAACAAAAAGTCAATCAAAACAGTTACAGCATCTTGAAATTTGCTGAAGGAAACATTTACATTTACATTTATGCATTTAGCAGATGCTTTTATCCAAAGCGACTTACAATTGAGGAGTACAGGAAGCGAAGAAACACAAAAAGTGCCTTAAATACTACGTTTCGCACATTGCTCAGAGTAGCCTAAGCTAGAATAGGGAGGGTGTAGAGAAAGATAGAGGGAAAAAAAGAGTTCGAATTTTTTTTTTTTTTATGATAAGATTAAGTGCTCACGGAAGAGATGGGTTTTTAGCTGTTTTTTGAATGATGTCAGTGATTCTGCCATCCGGATGGAGGTGGGAAGATCGTTCCACCAGCCAGGAACAGTGAATGAAAAAGTTCTGGAGTGGGAAACAAGCTAGTATGATATAAACAACCCAATGAAAATGTTTTAGAAAGGATCCTGATAAAATCATGCACTTACTGTAAGGTCATCCTCACTTTTGCATTGTTATTGTACGGTATTATGCAGCTTGTTTCCCAAATCATCAAGTACTGTAGATCATTAATATGTACATGTTTTTGTGTGTGTGTCATTATATGAGCTAAACTATATTTTATACAATCTTAAAAAAATAAAAATAAAATAAAAACCATAATGAACTTTTATAATGATTTATTATGCATGAACATACTTCATAATCCACACATTATGCATTATTAAGATGAATTTCCATTTGGTGGAAATCTGGACAGACAATAAAGTTAAACTAAAAACTATAAAAGTATTTTAATGCATTAATTATGCCATGTAATGTACCTTATAATGCATTGTGTGATCTGATGAATAACTGTGACCACAGTTATAATACATTATAATGCTCATCTATTCATCATTATACCTTTATAAAGTATAATGCATTAAAACACATGACAAAAAAAACTATTTTAGATCTAACACAGATATCTTAAATATTATAATGCATTTTATCTTTGGTTACATTTATTTATCAAATATGCATTACAATGTACATTATGAATAACTATTACACATAGAGGCTTCAAGTGGTACAACAATAATAACATACAACAACCTTAACAGCATTGAACTCGAACAGATAAATGTACACACAATACCACAGCAAATAATCAAAATATAAATGTGAAAACAGTGATAAACAGTACTAATATTTTGCTATAAAAATACACAAAATGCAGTGTTAGAATTGAAGACTCAAATCGGATTAACATGTTCAAATAAACCGATTTACTTGGGGTGTGTTCACACTTGTAATTCAGTTCGCTTGGTTTAATAAAAAAAATGAAATAAAAAATTAGTCCTGGTCCGCTTAATGGTCACATCGGCATTTTATTACCGAACCTAAAGGCATAGGGATAAGTTCACCTGATTGGACGGCTTTTTTTTTGTATACTTTGAGACGGATCACACTGAACATTTAAAACAATGCTGTGTGTGGGAATAAATGTGCTCGTTGTATGTGCGTAGCCTACATATGATGGTATTTTGACCAGCTGAGAACTCGTGAAGAGCTTATAAAATGTGTAAAGGAGTCAAAACAGCGGCAGGAATCCCGTCACACGCAAACGAAGATCTGCTGCGAGGAGACGCGGCTCTGATGCCTGTACCGAACTGTGATGGGCAACATCGCGACTATGATGAGAAAAAACATGTGCTTGAGCATTCTATCCTTTTTAGGGTCACATCTTGTTACATCATTTCCTGTTTTTGGTTTGTTTACATGTCATTGGACCATGTTGCATTTATATTTCATTCGAACAACATCAGAGTTAACATCTTTTCAGCGGTCTCGCCATCTTGGTCCGATTGTTTGGTGTGCACCAGGGTTCGGATTGCAGCGTTCACACATAGGGCATTTTCACACGGGACACGTTTGCTGTGGTCTGAGTCCGAGCGTGATTGTTCCCGGCTCCCCCGCAGCATTGGTCTGGTTTCACACTCAACTTGACTCTTTCGAACCCTGCTGCATTTGCGTTCATCTTACGTCATCACAAACGTGCACTGTGCATGAAGGAAAACAGAATGTGGGTCAATATATTGTGTTTTTTTATTAATTTGGTGCTATTATGCACAGCTGAGTAAACAACACTTAAGTTTTTACAGTATGTGCATTGCATAAGGCGGCTATCTGCTGCTTTCAGCTGAAATCATTTGAGGAGACAGTGGATTGCCATTGCTGTCCTGATTGCACTCACTATGCGCAAATACATTGCAGGCTCGTATCCAAGGTAAATCATCAGCACTATCATTTAACCTTTAAATGCATGAATGTTTCGCCAATTATTATTACATACTGGGCTCTTTAGTGACCCGGATCTATATCTAACGCAGATGGATCTCTACCTGTCACGATAAAACTCTCCTGAAATTAGAGTAACAATTACAGAAGAATAAAATAAAGCATATTTTGTTCACTTTTGGAGCTTGGACGGCTTCAGTTTGAGCAGATGTTTTATTACCATCATCACTGTCCTTGTCAGAGCTCATTTCCCTCTACATTCAGCATCTGGCTCATATTCGCCATCTCAAACATATTCTCAAACCTATCGCTTTCAACATCTTCAAAATCAATATTTTGATCGCTGACAGCTTCTTCACCAGATCCACCATCAAGTGACAATAATAATTGATTGCATTCAGTACTTGCTCTGCAGTAAATCTGAGCCATTTCATGATTTGCTGGTGATAATTCCTGTTATTTTGTTTTCTGACTGCAGTAACTATGAATGAAACGTCACTTCATCATTGTGTATCAGACATTGCCACCTTGTGGAATAAAAGTGAATTACACTTATTCAGTCATCAAAGATTCAATTATTGTTGTGCAGAAAAAAATATACTTACACTGTTACACACCTCGGGTCGTTAGAGACCCTATACAATTTTAGTCAATAGCTCAGTATTTTTTTGTTTGTTATTTAAAGGGCACAATGCGCGTAAACTCTGATTATTACACTCAGGGACGCACAGCAGCAAACAAATATTTTTAAATATTAAAAATAAAAGGATTCCTCTCTGGAGAAGCATTCAGTCTTTCTGCTTGCAAATTCTGCCATGTAAATAGTTGGTTTATTGCAGGTTACGCCCAAAACACACCCATGATTCATTAAAGGGGTGGTTGATTGTCCCTTTTTACAAGATGTAAAATAAGTCTCTGATGTCCCCAGAGTGTGTATGTGAAGTTTTAGCTCAAAATACCCCACAGATAAATGTTTTATAGCATGCTAAAATTGTCACTTTTTGAGGGTGAGCAAAAACGTGCCGTTTTTGTGCGTCCCTTTAAATGCAAATCAGCTGCTGCTCACGGGGCGGAGCTTCAATAACTCCAGTTAGCAGCTCTGATTACCTCATGCAGACAGGCAATGAAACTGTTCAGCCTTTTATGTTCAAACTGGAGTCGGGCAATGATGGAGAGACTCAAGAAGAAGTGACAACATGTAGAATGCAACAAGATGTTCCTGAATGATTAGTTGATTAATTTATGTAGCTGATGTGGAGTTAGGGTTAGGGTTAGGACTTGATCTTCAAGTCATTGTTTAGCATATTCTGTCATGATAATCTCACCCCCTTTGTTGCATGTTCTCGGGGCGTGGTTTATGTAAATTTCAGGGTTAGTGATGTCACTAGATCGTTAAAATAGGGCCCAAAGAAGGTTGATGTCTAACTTTAATAAAATAATGAGGAGGAGGGTAGTGAATGACGTCCCGGGTCACTAAAGACCCGAGGTATGCATTTAAGGGTTAACTAAATACATCTTAATTGGCTAAAATCAAAATCACAGAAATAATCACAGAAATCTTGCGGATAAAATTCTGCATTGGAGTTTTGTCATGCTACACGGCATGGCTGGTCTATTGTTAAACTACTAAAAAGAAGTAAAAAAAAAAAGTCTATTTTTAGTTAATGTTCATATTGCTAAAGGAAACTCAGACATCATGCAGGTGTTTCCTGAGACATTCTCCAGAAAGTAATGCGAGTGAATGTCTCACTCAGTATCTGTATCTCGTGTAACATTTTTGTGAGAACAGACTGTTAGATATACATTTAAACACAATAAGAAGGAAATATTGAGCACAGGTCTGGCAGACTGTCTTGTATGTCCTGATAAGATCCGGTTCTCCACATGAGCAGATTTGATAGCGCTCCCATCTTATGAGCATCAACATACACATCAATTTTCCAACACGTCTGAAAGCAGTGATAAGTCCAATATCTACTTTGAAGCAGATTGTATCAAGCTACAAAAAGAACATCCCGACACTGCATGCGTAAGGATGATCAAACTGCAGATGACGTGCCGTTGCTGTTTTTTGTGTTTGTGGCGTGGCGTGGCATTTAACAGTCTGTTGTGCATTTCTATTTCTCAGCTGTCTGGACAAATGTGTTCAAACTGAGCACACAGCTATTATGACTGACGTTGCTTCCCTGCCGTACTTCATCACGCCTGTGTGCTGACGAATGATTCATCGTGTCCATTCTCATGTACTACACTGTACTCTGCTAATACTTCAAGACATTACTCACTGTTTTCACTGATACAGAGTGATATGATATGATGCATGGGTCATTCCTGGGATTTGGTGCCTTTTGTGTCCCCAGTAAAGATCATGATCTTACTGCCTTAAAATCAGCAAAACACATACTAATAATACAGTGACAATGCAAATTTACTGGAATATCAATATCGCCTTTTAGGTATGTGTGTCTGAAATAGAAAAAAAATTAATTATGCTTTTGTGAGAAAGTAAGTACAATTTATATTTTCTGATAATTTATTAACTGATATGCATTTAAATGGACAAAGGTACACAAGTTGTCTGACATAATGTACACATGCCCATAAATTAGAATCATATTTTTGTTCATTTGTCCGTGTATGGACATTTTTGATCTTCCATTTCATTTATTTTCCCGAGCTTGACCAAAATGAATGGTCTACATCACCCTATATCATGACTACACAAAGATTTATTTTGAAAAGTTTTATTTTCTACATTTTATGATGGCCAAAAGGCACAGAATACCAGGAATTACTCACATAATAATTTAATATTTTAAAATTTGTTAGTTGAGCAGCAAATTAGCAATGCTGAAAATTCAGCTTTGCATCAGAGGAATACAATACATTTGAACATATATGCAAATAGAAAACAGTTATTTAAAATTGGAGTAATATTTCACATTATTACTGTTTTTGATCAATAAATGCAGTGAGCATATATATATATATATATATATACACATTATATATATATATATATATATACACATTATATATATATATATATATATATATATATATATATATAATTATTATTATTATTATTATTATTATTTGAACAACCAAATGAATCACCCACATGTTACTTCATGAGATTCATTAAAGTGTGTAAATTAAATGAGCTCTTACAGTACACTTTCTTACACAGTACTTAAAACTTATGAGATCACATCACTTATTACATGCTACTATGTTTTACCCCACATTAATTTGTACATTAATACAGTTTAATAAACGTACATCGCTAGCTTTCTCGTATGCCTCTTGAAGTTTGCTAAAGTTAATGGTCACACACCTCTTTGACTCATTAATTTTGAGGGCTAGTTAATACAAGGTCCTTATGGGTTTTCACAAACCTGAAAGTCAAACTAATAGAATGTTTTTTCTTTCTTTTTTTCCCTATATTATATCACTGTAATTGCCCCTCCCATATTAATAAAAGGCAGGTTGACTATGGTTGGGTTCATGGTTAATGATCCATTATTTAGGGGATATGTAATGGGAGCTTAATTAAGTATGTAATGGAAACACTTTAAAGCAGCGCGTACAGTGCGGCCACACAGATGGCCAAGCAAATGCTAAAATAATGTGTTCTGTTATCAGTTTTCAACAAAATCACAGAGTTCAGCTAATGCATTCACACGGCATGAGTAATAAGGAAAGTGTTGAAACTGCAAACATCGGAAATACATTCCGTGGCATTTTATCTATTTTTATTATTGCATTTCGGCAAAATAGATTGAGCTGTCAGTTATAAAAATCGCACTACAGAGACAGTTCCCAGCCCTTGTGTCTTTAAACAGCCCCATATTCCCCATATCATTCACATAAACTACATATAGACTTTACACTTTGCATCCACATATGACAGCATGTCAGACACTTAATGAAGTTGGCTAGATTACACCAATCACATACTCTCCACGTTTTAGAAAGCTCACAGCTATACCATATGTAAATGGGAAACCTCAAATATAGCCAAACTGATGAAGCAATTCTCTCTCCTGGCTGTTCTTTGGCCCGATCTGTCACTCAGCGTCAGCTAGCCATGCGCCGGATTGATGGTTACTGTTCAGGGCGACTGAATTCCCTGTATGACAAAATAATGAAAAAAAGACGTATGGTTAAAGTTCAATGGGGGACCTGCGGGCTTTCATGCCTGACAAACATATTATTTGCTTGATAAACTGACAAGGCCAGAATACAAAAGAGTTGAGTGAGCACATGACCTTTACTGGGAAGAAAAAGACACACACACACAAAAAAAAAGACCTAAATTACACATAATCTGGGAACTCTGTAACATGCATGGTTTCTGACGGGACACTGTGCAATTTTTGACACCCTTTTTGGTTTAACAACACATTACCAGTGCTAGGGAGTAACTAACTAGTAGATCTGCATAATTACAAGTAACTAACCCTAAAGTACATGTAGTCAATTAATATTACTCAGTACATATTTGAGTAAGTACAATGTAACTACATTCCTTAATAAAGTGTAACCCTAATTTTTAAACGGTATGAGGAAATATATAAGCATCCATCTTAACATGTACAAGTTCACTCGTTGCATTTTCTGATAAAGCACTGTATGTCGATGAATTATAAGGGACGAAAACAACTGCAAGTTAACAGTAAAACTAATACATTTTTGAAAAGATAAAAAAAATAATGTATTGAAAAATACATAAAATAATGTGTCAGATAAAGAAAATAAATAAATAATTGTGATTCAGTATGACTAATTTAAAATTATTATTATAACAAATGAACACAATGGCTCTCTATGTAAACTATGTAAACATTTCAACATTTACTAATGCATTATTAAAATAATAATTTGCATTTGTTATCATTAATGCATCATGAACTAACATCAACAAGCAATGAACAATTACTAAATAACATTAGCAAAGATGAATAGATGCTTTAAATATATATATATATATATATATATATATATATATATATATATATATATATATATATATATATATAATTGTTCATTGTTACTTGAGACCACACTGTATTTTCTTTACTATTCAAGCCTGATGTAAATAAATGTGATTAATTGAGATTATTACTTGTGGTTATCCCTTCTTAAGTAGCTTCACTGTGGTTAACTGTTATTTGTTAGTAACTTTCAGAAGAGTAGATTAACTATGGATTAACTATAAATCATGGGCATCTTGCTGCTGGGTAATTTACAGTTTTAAAGTAGCTTCAACACCGCAGATTACTTTTAGATCCTGCAAATAAGCATGATTCATATGTAAAATTGCATTATCCATATAGAAACCTTTGAATTGCATATTACATTTGCACTCATGCATAGCTCCTCGATAGTTGGGATATTAGGTCATTTTATCGCCCGTGTCCAGGAAAAACTGTAACTGGACTATTCAAGAAATGCCCATTTTCGAGTCATATTTAAAAGGACCATTTTCAGACCGTCCTCTGTAATAAATACCGATTCGGAAATGGCTTCATAAATAAACCTAAATGAGTTTGAAATTGCCCATTTTCACAAGGCCAATTGGAAAATAACCCCCCTCATCTCCTATCCGTCCACTACTATGCCTCTTTGGAAAATTCACAGAATAAGATTGCACATTATGCCATTTTGTAGGAGAGTCCAGAGAGTGAAAGGAAGCAGAAATGCAAAGCTCACATCATGTACGCTGATTGGGTCAGTAGAGAGTTTCAGAGAAAAAAAAAAAATGTGATAACTCTGGGAATTTCAAATGTATCACAGTGTCCTTTCAAGCCTTTATAGACAGAAAAGGGCTTACACAAGCAACTTCATTCATTAGTGTCTGGACACGGGCTGCTGCCTTTGCCTTCATGGTCTGACTGTGTCTCTTACTTAGAAAGTTCCAAGAATCAGCCCAAGTTCAGCTGTGTATGGCTAATTAAAGGAATTAAAATTCAGACATTATTTTCTCACTTTCATGATTCCACACTTGTATTTTTATTAGACAAAATGACATGAAAATGTTCACTATTTTGTATAAAATAACAGTTCACGGTCAACCCCCACAGTTTTCATGCTGCGAAAAGACAAAATAAACACCACAGGTGAATTATTAAAAATTTCATTTCAAAGTAAATATCACCATACGTAGTATATCTGAACATGCATTTGATATATCAAAAGAAAGAAGAGCCTCTGCTTTAAAAAAAGTTTTATTCTAGCTTCATGCATTCCTTTTATTATCAACAATTGAATGTTTCATGAATGTTTCATAAAAAAAGCAACATTTTGAGCAAAAAGCTATAATCATGTTTTTTTCAAAGACTACATCCAGAGCGGATTCAGAATGATGATCAAAACACAGATGGAGTAGATGGAGTTCATCAACACCCCCAAAGCTTCACAGTCCTGTAGCTCATCCTGGGTCGACATTTCATTCAGTGACATTAGGCAGTTTTGATTTATATGCTGTTAAATGATTACATATGCTATTGCTTGTTTCTGCTGCATCTTCGCATGTTTTGATCAGGAGATTTTGCGCCCCCTACCTTATGACAGTGAAAGCTGAAAATTTCAGTCAATGGTGGGGAAAGAGTTAAATATAGTATTCGGGTTTCACTTTATTTTGATGGTCCCTTTAACACAATGTTGACTATAAGTAATGTTGCACCCACATGTCTACTAACTCATTAGAGTGCTATTAGGGTTAGACTAAGTTGACATGTACTTGCAAAGTTACTTATAGTCAGTAGAATGTCTGTTGGAGGACCATCACAATAAAGAGTTAGTAGATATTAAGCAGACAGTCTACTAATACATTCTCAATCGGAAAGTGCCCAAGCAACATCACTTAGCAACATTTCCTGGCAACATTGCGCAAAAAATGCCCTGTGTATCATCACCTTGAGAGTTAGTAAACATGTAGTTGCACAGTTTCTTATAGTAAACAAAAGGGACCATCAAAATAAAGTGTTACCATGCATTGTAATTAATCTACAGATGCAAATAAACATTGAAATGTTTTATTTTCACTAAAATTGATCAGTGAATGAAAAAAAAAAAGTTTTGCCTGTATAGTGTATTGCAAGGTTCCTAAATTCTGGACCTGCAGGGCCCCTGTCCTGCATAATTTAATTCAAACTCTGATCAAACTCACCTAACTGCAATTTTCTAGTAACTCTGAAGAACTTGATGAGCTGGTTCAGGTGTGTTTGATTAGAGTCAAAGCTAAACTCTGCAGGGCAGGGCTGGATTTGAGAAACCCTGGTGTATTGCCTTAAATCTACTTAAAGGGGCTATGTGTAGAATTCAGAAATGATTAACGCCACTGGTGGCCATTCTGCAGCCAGCATCTCGCACTAGTGCAAACGTAAAAAGACGTGAACGTGATGCAGTGCCCAGATATATTCACAGCGAAGTTCTTTTCTGTACTTTGCTAAAAAGAAGTTAGAAATACCTTTGCAGTGATATACTGTTAACAAACATCCAGATGCCGTCTACGCTGATGAGAGCGGCGTTTCGATGAATATGTAAATATGTGCTGCGCGCTTTCCTCTCAATAACAAAAATAAACACTAAAATGACAGCGGTGAGGAAACAGCAGTTAAGAAAGCATCTGATCATAGGGATTTGGATATGTTTGCACCAGCTCTGCAATTCACCGGCATCATGTAGACCGATGAGGTAATTAAAATTACACTGTTAGGATAGTTTGATTATGAAGTATATTTGATACTATAGACTATAGATCTGGCTATGTGAGACATAGTTTGAATAAATCAATATGAATAAGTATTGGTTTCATGTGTCATTAAACTAAAGAGAGGCTCTCAGGTGCGTATGTAAATGTCCCATCCTTTTGATTTTCCTTGCAAAAACATCCCAAGTCCTTCACATAAAAATCTGTTTATATGCTTTCATAGACAACCTAGAAATCTCGTTTTTTAAGTTTTGTTACAAGCTGCTCATTGGCAATAAAATGCGATTGATACATAAACATTTTTACATATAGCGCCTTTCGAGTAATTTACACACTTCAGTATGTTCCAAAACTTATGAATCCAAATGAACATTTTGTGAGGAACCAACGGAAATTTGAAATGTGAAAACTCATTCTCTATCATGTTTAGATTTTTATTTTTTTTAAAAAGGCAGCTTGATTGGTCTTGAAACATTTGACACCATAATGGCATTAGTTCACAGAACAACTTAAATTTAATTCTGTTCCTCACACAAACTAAGGTTCACAGTAATAGGTCCTTTTTAGAGCATGTACAGCCACGCTCAGTCACAATGAAATGTTGTATGGAAAAGAACTGTGCGAAAATCCTTCAGAAATTCTCCTAATAAAACTCTTCGTGTCAATACATTAACCGAACATTGTCTGTTCTGTTAAAAAAGGGTGCCTATTCACTCAAGGTAACCTCTGTAATCTACTGGCTATTTAAAATGTGGAAACATCTGTTTATGATTAAGGGACAAATGGTATGAATATTCTTTTATCAATAACAGCCACTTTAGACTGTGGATGTTTCCCAGACTCAAAGAGCTTGTATTAAGATAAACTGCTCGTCAAGGTACATGACTCAAGTGTTTAGGGAAATGCATCATCTGCTTTAGAGCGTGACCGAATAAACAGTAGACGTTCTTCTAAAATAGAAGCAGGCTACTTGAAAGAGAGGTGTGGCACTTATTTTTACAGTGAGTTATATGACTATATAGTGCTGTCCAGTAAATGGCTTTCTTTATAAATGATAATGAAGGTTGATCAAGGCCTGCTGAAGTGGCCAGGAAAAGTTGTTTAGAATGCAAGAAAAGCATGTTGTAAATGTCATCAATTTTAATCAAGATCAAAGTGCCCTAGAGAGAAAACACTCAAAGCAAAAGCAAGAAGGCTTCCTGTATCCTGCAGCAGCAGGATAACACGAGTCCTAAACAACCCTGGGTAATGAAGCGCAGAGAGATAAACTTTATGTCTTTCGCAAGTTTTTTTATTGTAACTCGCCACAACCAGGACTGCAGTTTAGTTTCTTCTCTATAGCCCCACACACAGCCAAATTTCATTTGTCCAAAATCATGCTTAAACCAATGAAAAAACAGCACAGCTTAATCTGCACCCATGAAACTTTATTTAAACAAGGTTTCAACCAAACAAGGTCTTTGTCAGGCAAAGAAATCACATCGGTATATATGTCGACACTAACGTGAAACAACATTTGCAACACTTTTTTCTTCCGTAATGTGACTTTCATGTTTATAGATTTAGCAATCAATCAAATATCTAGGTTTATGAAGTCCTACTTAAGTTTCTTGCTTTGCCCCTAAAAATTAATGACATTGGATAATGTCACAGCAAGAACACTGCAAAAAGGGCTGAAAAACAAAAGGACTTGGTGACTATGGGCCCTATCATACACCCGGCACAATGTGACGGCAGGCGCGACACAAGTGTTTTTTGCTAGTTTCAGCCCGACACAGTTATCATTTTCACGTCCAGCGCCACATTGTTTAAATAGCAAATGCACTCGCGCCCATCTGTTCGCCTATGGGCGTGCTGGTCTGAAAACCAGGTTTGTTCAGGTGCATTGTTGGCGTGTTGCTATTTTAAGGAAATGAAAACGACTGCGCCATTGACCAACAAAAGCCTGAGCTTTACCTGGTAAAACCGCAGTATTTTTTGTGTTATTTAAAGAGCATGTTAGTAATAATAGGCGGGTGCTTATTACACACACTGCTTATTACACACACAGGGACGCGCAGCAGCACACAAACAGTTTTAAATATTAACAATAAAAGGATTCCTCTCTGGAGAAGCGTTCAGTCTTTCCACTCGCAAACTCCGCCATGTAAATATCGAATCCATCATGGTGCAAGCGCAACTGGCTTTTAAAAGGAATGGGAGATGAGATTGGTTTATTGCACATTACGCACAAAACACACCAATGACTTATTAAGAGACTAGGGACAACCCTTTTGGACCATGCGCCAGGCGCGTCGAAAAAAATTTCTGTCGTTAAACTAGCAAAAGTGGATTCGGACACACCCTAAGTGCACCTGCGCCATGCTCTTCAGACCATGCGCTCAGATTGATAAAAGAGGGCCCATATCACAGAGTCCTTTTGTTAGGCGGAGCAAGTTTTTACATACACTAATGGACCGATCATAATAAGACCAGTAATGTGTAAGTAAAGAGTCAAATTTTTATTTTATGTTGATGTTAAAAATAAAATAAGTTCTGATTGGCTGTGAATTTGTCTCTTTGCATAACTTTGGAATGCTTTTAACGGTTTCCCCGCCTGCGTTTTTTGACTATTTTCACAAACATTTAATGGCCCCCAGAATATTTTGTTGTATGAATATCTGTGTTACGGTGTGTAGTGCAGCAGGGAAGAGAAGATCCAGGGCTTCCACAAAGACAGGTTATTTATTTATAAATGGAAACAGAATGCGACACACATAAGCATAACACATAAGAACGGACAAGAAGTGCAGGGAAGTGAGATCAATATAAAGGGAGTGCTAATGACGACGACCAGGTGCAGATAATCCAGGGAGAGTGGGAGAGATGAGGAGTGAGTGATTTCAGGTGTGAGATCATCGGAAATGGAGTCCGGGACAGGCGTGGATTGTAACATTACCTCCCCCTCCCGGTAGGCGCGTCCTCGCGCCTTAGATGAAAGGTGGGAGCCCTGGAGACCTACACGCAGGTGCGGGGGAGGTGCAGACAGGTACAGAGGTCTCCAGGGCAGGACTAGGACATCGGGCGGCCACGGCGGGTCAGGAGTCTCGGGCGGCCACGGTGTGTCAGGGGTCTCGGGCGGCCACGGCGGGTCAGGAGCCTCGGGAGTCCACGGCGGATCAGGAGCCTCGGGAGTCCACGGCGGGTCAGGAGCCTCGGGAGTCCACGGCGGATCAGGAGCCTCGGGAGTCCATGGCGGATCAGGAGCCTCCGGAGTCCACGGCGGATCAGGAGCCTCGGGAGTCCACGGCGGATCAGGAGCCTTGGGAGTCCACGGCGGAACATGGAATGGAAACAGAACACGACACACATAAGCATAACACATAAGAACGGACAAGGAGTGCAGGGAAGTGAGATCAATATAAAAGGAGAGCTAATGACGACGACCAGGTGCAGGGAATCCAGGGAGAGTGGGAGAGATGAGGAGTGAGTGATTTCAGGTGTGAGACAGGGAGGATCATGGGAAATGGAGTCCGGGACAGGCGTGGATTGTAACAATCTGAACATCAAAAACAACAAAAAAAAAACAAAAAAAAACATTTTATTCTAGCTTTATTCGTGCATTCTTTGTTTATCAACACTTGAATGTGGGTAAGTTTCATAAAAAAACAAAAACATTTTAAGCAAAAAGCTGAGAAAATCGTGTTTTTGTCGAGGACTATGCCTGGATGGCATTCAGAACGATGATCAAAACACAGATAGATCGAGTCCATCAACAGCCCCAAAGCTTCACAGTCCTGTAGCTCGTCCTGGGTCAACATTTTATTTGATAACATTTTAAATTTATATGTTTAATGTTCATGATCACATTATTTTACATATGCTATCGCTTGTTTCTGCATCTTTGCCTGTGTTTTGATCAGGAGATTCTGTACTCTTTTTTTTTAGAAGATGCGTAATGCCCCCTACCGTATAACAGTGAAAACACGGAAAGCCGGAAAAACGTGTCTTTGGCGGGAAGCACTTTCTTATAAAAGATGAGATAACTCGTCAATGGCGGGGAAAGAATGAACAAAGACAGAGAAACTGCTTAATGTTGGAAATATGATGTGTTGTACCCAGTTGACGAAGTGTAAGGAAAACTTGGAGAAATTCTCAGCAGTCATACCAAATCTGAGAGAAAAAAAAAACACAAAAAAATAGAAAACTGAGTGAGGAGGGAAGGCGGAGGGGGACTCAACATGCTGGAAAAGAGCAAGCTGGCAACCTCTTTAATGCAATGTGATAATTAGCTGTCTGTTAAGACACTTAAGCACAGAAGGATGCAGTGAACCAGACATGAGATCGGCTCAGAGCATCTTGACACCAATCCTGGGGGGCTTCAAGGATCTGACTGCTATCATTCCAATTTCTTCAAGTCTAACCTGCTTCAATTACTGGAGTCATCATTCCAATAAAAGTCATTCATTTCATCCCATCTTATCCTTGACACCGCGGCCTCTATAACACAGATGTGGAGGACTCTAATGGCTTGAGACTCTCTGGAGGTGATGCTGGGACTCCTTTATTTAGCTGGTTCGCTTGGCCAAACAAAATCACGACTTACACCAGAGGCAAGGACTGGGCTGCGACTGTGACAAGTGTGTCCTAGCAAAGAACCGGAAAGAAGTGTTGACACCAAAAGAACTGAAAGAGCAAGGCACCATTTAGAGTTAGATTAGATTCTGGCTCAAGGTGTTTGGAAGGGCAGAATGAAAGAGTGAAAGTCTGCAACAACAAAGTGACCAAAAATCATTGCTTTCAATGAGAATGATTTATGAAAATGAACTGGTTAATTTTGGCACTTAGCCTCTGCTCATAGATGCCACAACTTAGGGGTGCGCCATATGCATTATATATGATCAATGTTCAAAACATTATTTTTAAAACAATAATCTCATACCATTATTTATGCAATTTGAATTTTAGTGTAAATGCATCTAAATGCTTGCTTTCTTTGCCACTTTTCCAGTGCAAAAAAAATTGATTTTGTTGATACTGATTTCATTTAAATGGTAACAGCATAATGTCTTATTCTAATTGAATGTATTGATTAAATGTAAGAATTTGACATAAAAGATGAGACCTACATCTCATTAGGTTAGAAAATAATGCCCTTATAAAGGTGCCTCTGGAAATCAATTTATGGTGGCAAATATCACCCCTAATGAAAAAAGTTCATTTCTGTCACTTATCACCGCACATAATACGGAAAGCATTGGGAGCATTGTGCAAGCAAATGTTCCTCCATTGACGCCAATGCAAAAACATATTCTGACTAAATACGTTCTGACTAAGAGTAAATCATTGCAACGGCAAGGTCATGGGTTCAATTCCCATGGAAGAAAAAATAAATTAGACTTAGGCTATACCTTGAATGCAATGCAAGTTGCTTTAGCTAAAAACATCTGCCAAATGCATTAATGTAAATAAAATTGTTGGAAGTAAATACAATAGATGTTTTACCAGTTATCTTGTTCCTGATATGCTGCATTATGCACTGTTGCAATTAATATACGATCCCTATCTAACTGATCTGTGGTCAAGATAGACTAACATCTTATTTTAAACACCAATACAGCCTAGATTTTCAGAAGATAAGGTCAAACTGAATAACAATACAGCCAATCGGTGACCACCATGCAGTGATACAACTGCTGTTAGAATGAACAGGGCATATAGACAAAAGTCTAGCAAACACATTACAACGTTAAAAAGCATTCAAGCCTCCTAGATCCTTCAAAATTGTCCAACACTTGACATGTTTATTATGATCAAAGGGTGTAATTTTTATTGCATACCATATGCCCATGGCAGTATATTAGTCATCAAAATAGGCAAATATCTAAGAAAACACAACTGCGTTTCGAGTGTGTGTTTCTCACAGATTTTGCCATGAAGGATCTCTAAGGATGTTTGTGAAACCAAGACAAGAGTTCTGTCTGGTCAAATGAAATAATCCGATTTCATCATGGAATATCAACACACTCTCAAAGGGAATCATCAACCGAGTATACAGTGGGAATGCTTTAGATTTACTGGTGTTCAGATGTACTAAAGTAAAAAACACACACATACACACACCATTATGAAAGACATTAAGGGCTTTCGCATCGGAGGAACATTTTCATAGTTCCTATAACTATTGGCGGAAGTCCGCTTTTTGGCGTGTTCACACCTCGTTACAGGAATGCCTTTTGAAAGAGAAGTCTAAGTATATTTGGCCTATTCTTGTACTCTATCTTTTGATTGAGATATACTTAAAAAGTATAATAAAGTATGCTAAGTATACTTGGCTGGATGTGTCCCTAATTCTGATTTTTTTTTTTTTTTTGTGTAGGCTAGTCCACTGGTAATGTACATAGGAATTTACTACTTTACTCTTTCCCCGCCACTGACTGATTTTTCAGACTATCCATGTTTTCACTGTTATACAGTAGGGGGCGATATTGCGCTTCTTCTAGTTCAGAATCTCTAGATCAAAACACAGAAGAAGAAGAAGCAGCAGAAACAAGAGATAGAATATTTGAACAAGTATTAACTTGTTTAATAATTAAAACATTATTAAAAACATGTTATTTTAGCTCAAGTATCTGAATCAATACGACAATTCACCATGACGTCACAACAATAATAGACGTTCTTCCGGGTGGCAAAAGCCGAAGCGCTCCTATGGCAACGCTAGTAAATTGCTTGGAAGGCAGACCCATCGCCGGCACTCGGCAGTAGCCTAATCTACATTTCAACAGTTGATTCAAAAACAGAAGTGGTGGAAATTCAGACATAGTTAACATGATCATTAAGGGACTGATTAACTAATTCAGGAGATAGCAATACATGAAATGCCTAACCTTGGTCTAGTAGATGTAGCGCTAGTCTACTACCATCATTTTTAAATGAGCCTCAGCCTACCATTGAGTAGTTATTTTAGTGACTGTTGCTGTTTGACTTACAATATGTTAGGCTATGGTAGATGGTCTATTTCCCTGTTATCTAACTAAAAAGGCTATGATCGTTTTCTGTTGCTCGGATCGGATGGCACAGACGTGAGCTTTTGACGGTGAAAAGGATAGCGCGCTGTAGACTAGCGCTACTCAGCTAGGCATTCACTCAAACTAACCTCGCAGTGATGTTGAAACCAATGTGGTACACGCATCAATCATCCATCAGCAGTAGCCTATACAACTATGTTTTGCTTTTCCTATTTCTTCCATTGACATTTGATCAGTAGCCTACATGACACTAGAAGTTCTGTCTCTTCCTTGTATAACGTGAATACTTTTACTTCAGGCAGTGACTACGTTTACATGTGCACCAATAATGCGACTATTTATAATAATCAGAGTAAGGTCTTAATCGCAGTAAGATGTTTACATGACATGAGCAGAACTCTTCACTCCAGTTTACATGCAATTTTCATTATTCTGATTATTCGCTAATAAGTATGGTTATACCACACTCAGATAGGCATACAGTATGTTACCGGCCATTGTTTTAATCTATTCGCATCAAATTTAAAACACATTTTTATGGATGTAGCTTACTGAATATTATCGGCACCGGGTTTGCCTAAGCTGCCGTCGTGTTCTTCGCCGTCTAGATGAAGATATGGAGCAGAGACTGCGCAGCGAGTTGTGTTGACAGAGTTTAGTGATTTGGAGAAGAGAAAACTTCAGAATAATGTCACAAAGTTTATACATGAAGTTGTGTGACCAACACATGGTATCCGTGTACGTCGGTGCACAGGCTCACTTAGGTCAGAATGGTAATAATGCGATTAAGGTGTTTACATGCCTGTTTATTGCGATTAAACTCGTCGTAAGCCACCTAGTTTAATGCGACTGTGGTTACTAAGATTATGAGCTTAATCGCATTAGTTTGATTGAAGTATTGCGTTTACATGAGGTAAAGTTTAATCGCAATATTGTCAAACCCTTATTATAATCGCATTATGAGGGAGCATGTAAACGTAGTAAGTGACTGGCAATGAGTTTGATCTTAAAAAGAGACCTTAAGTTTACTAATATTAGTCTTGAATTTCCCCAGCTGAAGATAATTATGCTCTGCTATGATTTTGTAGATGGACAGTTTTAAGAATACACGAAGTCCACTCGCTTTAACCTCCTCAGCACCCACAGGTTTCACTAGATATATTTACTTTTTTCTGAAGGAAATTGATAAAATCCTAGACCTTTTGCTGTATATCTGGCGGCGCAACCCCAAAAACAACACGTTTTCGTCATAGATTCAACTTTGATCAACAACAATGTTTTTAACTATGTAACTGTTTACAGTAGCCGGCTGGATCTCTTCAGTTGGTCAGTAGAAGCCGCTCGCGTTCTGCCACCCGGAAGTATCTTGGTGCCTATTGTTTACAAACATTGTGAAATGCCGTATACAGTGTGCCTTTTGCCCTGTGCTGGTGAGCCTTTTACCCATGTGTCTGTGGGGTAAAAGGCCCCCCTCGCCACCTCATACATTTATAATATTTTTAAACAAACTAAACCACTTTTATGATTTATTTTCACACAAAATCTGTTGCTCCATCAATGTTCAATAGAAACAGTCATTCAAGTTTTGTTCCCAGAGGACCATCCTGGTGGCTAGTTACTATAAATGAGTTCTTATAACCCGGTTCAAAAGTCCCTATTTAACAACCATATAAGAACAAAGAATCCAAGAACACCAAATAACACTTAACTTAAAGGGGCAAACAAACCCAACACCACCAGTGTAAATACCATAGTAAAATAGTACAGCAATGCATATCAAAGACATGATTTTCACATGATTTATGCATGCCCCGGTGCATGCTGGGAAGAGTCCTGCCTCTAGAATGCAAAATATATAAAGGAAAAAATTACAACATTATTATGCAGTTATTGTTATTATACAGTTAATTTTGCAGCTTTACATGACGGTGTAAAATGAGCATAAAAGCTCTACTATATCCATCCATCCATCAATCCAGTATAGGCTATTTTATATATATATATATATATATATATATATATATATACACATTTTGTTTCCACTTTTTAAATAAATAAACATTTATTATATATTTATTTAAAATAACATATTCATTTTAAAATTTCAAAAAAGGGCGGGAACAAAATCTCACTGCCCAAAATTATGGCATCATTTATAATCCCTCATTCAAAACCTGTGCTTGTCCTGAGGCTTTGACACAGCGGCACAGTTTCCTTATGAGACATAACGCACTCTCTGAGAAATCATCCATGCAAATAAGCCGTCATGTTAACGTCATGACTGGTTTGTCAAAGCATGTCAGGAGGAGTCAGCTGTGATACAGTGACGTGATCATCTCACGTATCTCATGTAAAGTCTCACTGAACGGGTCCAGTAAATAGAGAACTGGAGTAGATTCTATTATTCGCCGTCACAGCACGAGAAGGGAACTCAATATAGTGTAGTGTACATCCCCAGGCAGCTTTAAACGATCCAGTTTATTTTGACCTTCAGTCGTCAGGGCGGAGCGGAGCATCTCAAATGATTGAGGGGAGTGAAGCCCGCCGGAGACACACGGCACAAGGCTTTGTGGGAATTGATCATGAACATTCTAAATGCCTTCAAGGCAGAAGAAGGGAAAAGATGATGAGTAGGAGGAGAAAGCAAAACGTTTTACGGTGGTTCTGACCTGCTAACTTCATCGAGAAATGTCACAAACTGCAAAGGTTTCAATAAATTAGAGACTCACATTAAAAAGTTTGCAATGGTAAAGTCTTAAGTTGTTTCTTCAACTATGGCACTTTTATGTCCCAGAGATTTATATAATTGTTTAACTAAACCTTGTTTTCTTTTCTTTTCTTTTTCTTTTGTTAAATGAAGGGCATATTAAAACTGTCTTGGAACTTTTTGTTATGCTTTCTTTTTGTTATGCCTTCAATGTACAGACTGTGTTGTGATGTGTAAAAAATAAGGGAAAAAAACAAGACAAATATCATACAGGAGTTTCCAATTAAGTTATGCAAGTGTGAAAATATATTTAGGAAATATATTTAGGAAAATAAAATGCTAGCTATGAAATCATATATAATTTTTTTTTTTTTTCCAACTATCATTTACACTACAAGAAGTAATTAAACTGTTGGAGATGCAGTGGAAAATAACATGCTGAAAATTTAAATAGAAATAAAGACAAGACAAATAAAAAATAGAATGCATGTACAGTGGTAGAAGAAAAAAATAAGTAAACTTGTTAAAGTGATAAAAGTTCTTATTTTCTAAACATTCACAACGATCGTGCCCATAATTGAATAAACACCTTTATATATGTTTCCTCCCACACAGTACATAATGGCAAGGTGTGCAAATTGTGCATATATAGTAATGCATTCACACTGAAAGCAATGCAACATAAGAGAGACATAACTGCTGATCATCATAAATCTAGGCAGATTATCTAATTTCATGGGTTAATAACAATTTCACATGGCTGCACTTTCCATTAACATCAGTGACCTCACAATGTGAGATGCTAACCGTAATTAGTGGCTATTCAGACAATGGCACACAATGCTAACCTTCAGCTAATGGACGGGCGTAGAGGATAAACAAAGCTTGAAATCACTCATGTGCTCTACTTGACTAAAACACTCTAGATGCCAATAATGACTGGTCACCTCTTAAACTTTCCACATGGAAATTTAGACAAAGATGTAGACACTACTGCACTTTGTGTGCGCCTCTAAGACCCATTCATTATAATAACGAATGTAGTTCTAAAAATCATTCTAAGGCCGTGTGTCCACCAATGCCAGCTGAAAACACCAGGCGCTCTGCTGAGGCACACAGTGCGCAGAGGTCGCCAACTTTCTGCAGAGTTTAGCTTAAGAACAGAGTGTAGAGAGCTTCATGGAATGGGTTTCCATTGCCGAGCACCTCATCCAAGCCTTACATCACCAAGTGCAATGGAAAGTGTCGAATGCAGTGGTGTAAAGCACGCCACCACTGGACTCTAGAGCAGTGGAGACGTGTTCTCTGGAGTGACCAATCACGCTTTTTTGTCTGGCAATCTGATGGACGAGTCTGGGTTTGGCAGTTGCCAGGAGAACGGTACTTGCCTGACTGCATTGTGCCAAGTGTAAAGTTTAGTGGAGGGGGGATTATGGGATGGGGTGGGGTTGTTTTTCAGGGGTTGGGCTTGGCCCCTTAGTTCCAGTGAAAGGAACTCTTAATGCTTCAGCATACCAAGATATTTTAGACAATTCCATGCTCCCAACTTTGTGGGAACAGTTTAGGGATGGCCCCTTCCTGTTCCAACATGACTGCACACCAGTGCACAAAGCAAGGTCCATAAAGACATGGATGAGTGAGTTGGGTGTGGAGGAACTTGACTGGCTTGCACAGAGTCCTGACCTTAACCCAATAGAACACCTTTGGGATGAATTAGAGCGGAGACTGCGAGCCAAGCCTTCTCGTCCAACATCAGTGCCTGACCTCACAAATGCGCTTCTAGAATTAAAAATAAAGAAATTTCCCATATACACTCTCCCAAACCTTGTGGAAAGCCTTCCCAGAAGAGTTGAAGCTGTTATAGCTGCAAAGGGTGGGCCAACTCCATATAAAACCCTACAGATTACGGAAGAATGGGATGTCATTAAAGTTCATGTGCATAAAGGCAGGCATCCCAAAACTTTTAGCAATATAGTGTATATGCTCTGGCTCTGTTTTAAATAATTTTGTTCCATTATCATGCTTGTTGCTGTCATCTGTTGACGTTGTACAAGCAGAATGTGACGGCGACCAGTAAAAAATGCCATAAAAATGCCAGTAGACGCTCAGCGCCTTGTCACGCTGTTACTGTTTTAAAAATGCGATGCTCCCATTAAAAACATTTGGAAACATACGCTAGCCAAGGGAAAAAATGCTTTGACGGCCTAAATATAAAAGAATAGCATCACAGAGTCCACATCACGCAACTATAACAATAACGGTTGGAATCACTTTCAGAAAGATTTTTTTTTTCCCAGCTGATGAATGATAAAAACATTTTAAATCATTATTCGCAGATTTCATGCACACATTTTTTTTTCATGAACTCGTTCATTCATCCTCCTTTCGTTCGTTCTTCGTTCATCCTTCGTTTTTTCCTTCCTTCCTTTCTTCCTTCATTTGTTCCTTCCTTCCTTCCTTCGTTCGTTTCTTTTGTTCCTTCCTTCCTTCCTTCCTTCCTTCCTTCCGTTTGTTTGTTTCTTCCTTCTTTCCTTCATACACTACACAAGCAATATCCAGCCAGTGTGACTCAAAAACTATAGAAATTTCCATGACTTAAGTTTATAACGCAGTATTTCACTAATTTCCATATTTTTTTCATGGTTGTTAGTGATAATGGGAATCCTGCTTTATGCTTTAAGTCAACACTGCCATTTTCTGGCAGCTTTGTTGATGCACTATATGCTATATCTACTAATAAACCAACCATTTGGTATAGTGCAACATTAATTATCAAATGTGAATATGTCAATCAAGCAGACTTGTGACAACTTAATGTGATTTGTTTGTATAAATGAAGTTTGCCGGATTAATGAGTTTCCAGCTTTTTAATGACAGGCCTTCAAACAGAGCTTTGCTTTTACATTGATTGATCCCATTTTCAAATTCGCATTGGTTATCAGCCATGTAAGAAGTCTTTGAGTTGAAGTCCATTTATATTCTTTTTTTTTCTTTCCCTTAGCTTCATTTATTCTGCATGCACGAGTTTAGTTTTTAATTTATAAGATATCTCTTCATTATTTAACACCCACAAACACGCTCCCGCTCTTTATTCTCTCAATCTTAAGTATCTAAAACAACTATGATTTCATATTTAATAATGCAAACATATATTGCCCATATGAGACCACACATACATCATTTGTTAGTTTGAAAGAAAATTCACTTTGATTATTTTCAGAGGCAGAGTTCAAACTAAACGCAGAACACTGACTTCACATACAGTATGTGGGCAGAAGAATAATTATGAGTGTTACGCAACTCAAACATGAGACAATTTCTCATCACTAACATTAACAATGCTCTCATTTTATGATGTCTTCCAATGTGCACACACACATAAATCTTAGAGATGCAAAATTATCTGCACAAAAGATAAAATTACAACTTAACATAGTACTTAACATAGTAGCCAAACAGCTTTATTCTTCTGTTTTTAATTTGTTCACTTAACTCAACTCAATTTTGCAAAATATACTAGTTTTTTTTTTTTACAAATCATGCCACATCCTATTTTCCAAGCTCTTTGCATAAAAAGAAAGAAAGAAAGAAAGAAAACAAGAAGCAAAACAAGCTAAACAGAAAACGCCCTGCGGTCTGTAAAACACTCTTTTAAGACTTGCTAATATGTGATGTTGCAGTGCAGATGTTATAGCTGGAGCACTGACCTAAATTTTACACATAAGGTTATGATTGCCTTTTGATGCACTGTCTTCTAATGACTCGTTAGGCTCCCTAGCTTTAAGACACAGACACGGTTTCACCCGAGGCTCAGGCCCCTTGTTATCCTCACAACACAAAAATGCCTTCATCATCTGGGGAGTTCTGGAATCAAGCAGGCAGAGGCCGCTTGCATCTTAGTGGGAATCAACCCAAAGGATCTTGTGCGAGACCATGGGGTAAGTCCTGTTATGCCACAGGGAAAAACGAGGTGTTACGGAAGAAGCCGGCGGCCTGCGTTGGCCTCTCATTAGAGCGAGGCAAAGCACGCCGAAGGCTGTACATGACAAAAGTGGACTCTGCTATTACGTGGTAGTTATAAATAAATAAAAAATAATAATGAAAAATACATGCAAAAGCTGCATTGCGTGATCCTCTGAGATTATAACAAGTTGGGAGTAAAAGCAATGGTTATGTTGCGGAAAATTGCTGAGAACTGTAAAAATGTGCTAGTGTTTCTAAGGGTCATTAAATGTTGTAAAATTTGTAAAGTAAAGCATATACACTCACCTAAAGGATTATTAGGAACACCTGTTAAATTTCTCATTAATGCAATTATCTAATCAACCAATCACATGGCAGTTGCTTCAATGCATTTAGGGGTGTGGTCATGGTCAAGACAATCTCCTGAACTCCAAACTGAATGTCAGAATGGGAAAGAATGATTTAAAAGGTGATTTAAGCAATTTTGAGGGTGGCATGGTTGTTGGTGCCAGACGGGCCGGTCTGAGTATTTCACAATCTGCTCAGTTACTGGGATTTTCACGCACAACCATTTCTAGAGTTTACAAAGAATGGTGTGAAAAGGGAAAAACATCCAGTATGCGGCAGTCCTGTGGGCGAAAATGCCTTGTTGATGCTAGAGGTCAGAGGAGAATGGGCCGACTGATTCAAGCTGATAGAAGAGCAACTTTGACTGAAATAACCACTCGTTACAACCGAGGTATGCAGCAAAGCATTTGTGAAGCCACAACACGCACAACCTTGAGGCGGATGGGCTACAACAGCAGAAGACCCCACCGGGTACCACTCATCTCCACTACAAATAGGAAAAAGAGGCTACAATTTGCACGAGCTCACCAAAATTGGACAGTTGAAGACTGGAAAAATGTTGCCTGGTCTGATGAGTCTCGATTTCTGTTGAGACATTCAGATGGTAGAGTCAGAATTTGGCGTAAACAGAATGAGAACATGGATCCATCATGCCTTGTTACCACTGTGCAGGCTGATGGTGGTGGTGTAATGGTGTGGGGGATGTTTTCTTGGCACACTTTAGGCCCCTTAGTGCCAATTGGGCATCGTTTAAATGCCACGGCCTACCTGAGCATTGTTTCTGACCATGTCCATCCCTTTATGACCACCATGTACCCATCCTCGGATGGCTACTTCCAGCAGGATAATGCACCATGTCACAAAGCTCGAATCATTTCAAATTGGTTTCTTGAACATGACAATGAGTTCACTGTACTAAAATGGCCCCCACAGTCACCAGATCTCAACCCAATAGAGCATCTTTGGGATGTGGTGGAACGGGAGCTTCGTGCCCTGGATGTGCATCCCACAAATCTCCATCAACTGCAAGATGCTATCCTATCAATATGGGCCAACATTTCTAAAGAATGCTTTCAGCACCTTGTTGAATCAATGCCACGTAGAATTAAGGCAGTTCTGAAGGCGAAAGGGGGTCAAACACAGTATTAGTATGGTGTTCCTAATAATCCTTTAGGTGAGTGTATATATATATATATATATATATATATGAGTTCTTGTCTCCCATCATAAATTAATTAAACTCAATGAAAACTAATTCAAATAATAATAATACAAAGCTAATATTAAAATGAATGAGCTAAAACCTTTTATTTTAAATACAAAAAATAAATTGGCATATGCTTTCTTGCCTCCCTCATGAATGCATTCAACTCATGTCATATTGTTTCCACAATGACAATAATAATAATAATAATAATAATAATAATAATAATAATAATAAATGAGAAAAATTAAATTAAACACTAAAATAAATAAAATAACCTGTACATACGGTATATACATACACACATACATAGGCCCTGTTTACCCCGGGTATTAAGATGCGTTTTGGTCGAACGGATCACAAGTAGACGAGATATGTCTCTTTTGTCCACCTTCAACCACTCCTGCTCTGATTACTTTGAGGGGAGGGTTTATGGGCAGGTAATTTTTCAGATCTTTCGATCTAATGGACAAAATAAGCTTGCACAATTTACAACTGAACACACCCGAAGACGACGGAAAAACACGGAGAGCAGCAGCTTTCATTTGTGCTCTGACAGCCACAAGACCAGCCGAACACTGTGAGTGTGTGTTAGAAATCAGGAATGAATGGTGAGAGAACATTGTGCTTGGTACGTTTTACATCTTCAAACCAAGCTTGGGTCTCCAGCCAACAAAGTTTAAATCCCGTCTGTCTAGCGCGCTTCTTATAATGTTTACAGTAGGCGGAGAGAAGACGGAGATTATATATTATTATATTAACTCAATAAGTTAATGCTGGTTCTGATAGAAAGGTGTCAGAATACACAGTGCATAGTAGTTTGTTGCGTATAGGGCTGCCTAGCCGCAGACCAGTCAGGGTGTCCATGCTGACCCCTGTCCACCGCCTCAGCATCAGAGCATCAGAACTGGACCACGGGGCAATGGAAGAAGGTGGCCAGGTCTGATGAATCACATTTTCTTTTACATCACGTGAATGGCCGTGTGCGTCGCTTACCTGGGGAACACATGGCACCAGGATGCACTATGGGAAGAAGGCAAGCCGGCGGCATTGACATACCACCTACCTAAGCATTGTTGCAGACCATGTACACCCTTTCATGGAAACGTTATTCCCTGGTGACTGTGGCCTCATCAAGTGCAGATCACGCGCACACATAAACGTTCAGTAGCACAGAAATGTATCGTCAACACTGTTCTGTGATTTATCAATAAAATAGCTTAGAAACTGAAGTTATAGCATATATTTCTTAGTAACTAAAACCCACAGCTTCACTATTAGTAGAGAGACGCTGCCAGGTAGAATTAATTCACATGCAATCGCTCTCTCTCTCACTAATGCATTCATATGTAATATTTACTGTGCTACTTTATCTGTATCTGATTTAGAACGAGCAGAAATCTGTAAGAAATATAATGACCCAAAGAAAAAAGAGAATAGATTCTTTTATAGAATTGATAAAAAAAAAGCTGTTCTGTAGGAGCAATGGCCTTCTGTGCAGCGCTTTGTCATATGCTATAGCTGTGCACAAGGCAACCCGCGATGAAGTCTCAGCTCAGTCGATGATGTCATAAATGTTGACCTGCTAAAATGCTAAAATATCACTACTAATCACTGATTAAAAGGAAGCACTACCAAGTTTTATAATGCTCCCTTGAAGCATCAAGAAAGGTTGGGTGTCAACAGAGGTTGCTGTACAGTCAAAACAGGCAACCATATAAATATTGTTTTGCCTCCAGCACGGCTCCAGCCTATAGTGTTCTTTATTGATGAGATACAAGATATGGTATCTAATATGATATCTATATGGTAACTAAATACAGTGACCGCGCTAACCTTGAGAGAGCCTGCCCTCAAAGTGATGCTTGCCTGGGCAAATTCAGCATTATTGTGTGTTGCTAGGGCGTTACTATGCAGGTCTTCTGAGCACTTTTTAGCATGTTGATCTAGTTGCTAGTTGGTGTCTTTTAATATGTAGCTTTGTAAATAAAGGCTTTTTAAATACTGAGTGCTTGGACGTGGAATTGCGTCTCTTTTTTTTTGAGGAAGGATCCGCTTATAAATGCTTGTATTTTTGTAATACTCCATGCATAGTGTTCATTAGGGAGAAAATAAGAGGCAGCACCAACTTTTTTTCTTTCTTTCTAAAATGAACTACTGAGCTTAAATGTGATTGCACGATAATTGCATTGACCAAAATTAATCATGCTGAGCCAAGCAACACCACGACAACCACTGCCCTGTAATTTTGATTATAATGCATGCAATAAACCGAACAGAAAACAAACAGATGGACAAAAGGATGAAATTCTCATTCAAGATGTGCATATTCTGCAGATGCAAAATTATATCAGAGCGGAGCCTGTCATTGGTCCAACTGAAGACAAACAGCTGTGGCTCTGCCGCTAGAAACAGGATGATATGGAAATTGTTATTTTGGAAGAAGAAACATTCTACATTTCCCTGTAATGCTGACAATTCACTAAATAGTTTTTTTTTTATAAAAATCAAATCAAATGTTTCTTGTTGAGTGCTTCTCATAGTTAACAGATCAACTAGTTCTCTAAAAGCATCATCTCCTAATCTCTAATCATTAAAACAATAATTAGCATGCACCGCGTGACATTTCAGTCTTCAGCCTGTAAATAACACCCCTTCCAAAAACTATGGGGTCGTTTTTTTTTTTTTTACACTGAAAACAATTTGTTATACCTTAATCGCTTGCATGGTTCAGTAAATGTGTGACATGATCATATCTCACGAATATGTTTATCCAATTATGCTTGTGACTAATTTTGTCGCTTGATGGAACTCTAAAACCCCTTAATCATATATCCATTATGAGAGCAGGGAGGAAAACAACCTTTTTTACTTTAGATAAGGATGTTTACGCAACAATGCAACAACGCAACAACACAAAAATCCCTAACAGGCGTCCAATTACTGTAAAGGAGGAAATAGAAATGGAGATATTAATCATATTTTACATATTCACAAACCAGTAGCAATACCTGTCTGAGCATGTTCAGCTAAAAACCCAGAACTGCCATTTCTAATAATTATAGCTTATGTGCCTTTTTACTGATATGAGGAAAAAAAAAAAATATCATGAAAATATTTATTTTCGATGAAGTCACTTTGCTCTCCAAGGTGAGCAATTATTGAACAGTGATTTATTTAAATAGAGCCTCATTATTATGAATGATTACAACATTAGCATTTGAAAATGAGGGAAGGCCCTTGTCTTTTTTTTGAGTGCCGTCCTCTGCAAGGTTGAAATGAACCAACCAGGTGTGATACAATCTGTGACGTGGGTGAAGATATGCATGCAAATACCTTCTTCAAACAGACACAATCAATAATGGAGAGGCTAATTTGTATGTTTGAGGAATTCATAGAGATTTGTTTCTTATTACCGTCCATATCAATTTGTTTCATGTCTACACACAATTTATTTCACAATATGAGTTTATCTTTTCTGTTTGACACATTTTACTGCAAGCTGCACATAACTCAATGTAGAAAGGTGCCGTATTGTTGCTAGGCAACAGCTCATAAAGGATCCAGAGATTATAAGCAATGTTTGCAGATTACAAATTAGCTTCTCTTTGTTGCCAGCAGCAATATGTAGCTCGTACATGGCCTGAGGAAGGTCAGCCAGTGTAATACAACACATACTACACACAAACATACTTTTCTTTTTTTCTTTTCTTTTTTGTATGAATGATTTCCATGGTCATTGAAAAAAAGATTATCAGAAAATGTAAAAGATACAACCTATTTGTCTGCAAAAACTATGCAAATTATCTAAATTAAAAAAGTTGCACAGTTAACATATATGTTTTTCTAATTCTTTTTTCATTTTATTTTCATTTTATTATTGGATATTTACAGAGATCAAGAGCAATGCAATATTTTACAGGTGAGCAAAATTAGAAAACTGTGCAACTTTTTTAATTTAGATAATTTGCATAGTTTTTGCAGTTATAATAATAATAAAATTAAAGGGAGCTGATTGAAACACAAACATAGAATGCGTGTGATGTAATAATTTTAAGAATTAGAAGTACATCTGAAGCAGTTTGAACTGTGCAAAGGCTATTTGCATTGTCCAACTGCATCAAATGCACTCAGCTTGAATTTCACAATTTTGTTTTATAATGCACTTCTTCTAATTCTTCGAAGCATTACATCACACATTCCCTAAGAGTTCCATTCACATGCAGTGCTGAAGCATTCTCATCGTTCATAAGCCCTCCACTGATGGAAACGCTATTCCTATTTGTTGAAACCTCCTAAGAAAGTATGGCCGATAACAATGGTCTGTTTCGCTTTGACCCCAGGGAATAATTGTTGGGTGCTGTATGAATGTAATTTTGCAAGAAATTAACATGAATTAGCATTTGTCTGCCTTTAAGAAATTCCCTGTGCAATGCGGCTGGCACTAACCTCTCAGTGGATTGGCATAAACCGAAAGGTATTACAAAGCTCTGCATTTAAATAAGGGCTTTATACATGGATTCAAACAGTCCAATGCCGAAATATATAAATATGAATATGCTGCTGTTTGGTTTATCTATAAAGTAGATACCACCCCAATTACAAACAAATCAAATATGCCTGCTGCTTATAACCTTTGCTTAACTGAGTGTTCATGACCTCATTTAACATCTCTGACAAATTGTGTTTGTGCATGAATGGCTTAATACTCTTTACAGTCCACACAGACTTCTATATTTAACACTAACAATAAGCAGATGAATCTCATGCAAACCTGCCAAGAACATGCCAAGTCATATTTAAAGACATTCAATTTTATAAATAGAGATTCTATTCTATTCTATTCTTGTCGTAGTAGCCAATGTATTAATTTGTATAAATAAATTCTATTCTATTCTATTCTAATATGGTGGTGTATTTATGTCATAGCAGTAGAGACATTACAATGCATAAATAAAGAAATTATATTGGTTCTATTCTATTCTATTGTAATGTATTTATATGTAATAGCAGTCAAGGAATTATATGTTATAAATAAAGAAATTCTATTGATTCTATTGATCATTAAAATCAGAATGAAATTGGGTGGAAAATGTCATGAAAATAATGTCACTATGCAATCATTTCTGTTTGTTCTCATGGTGAAATGTGACTCGGCCATGTTTGGACCCATGCTAGAGCTAGATCAATCATCTGGTTGAAACGCGAATAGTCAATCATTCATCACAAATATAAACTCTACTGCTACACCGGGGACCGTAAAACTAAGCAAACATGCAGCAGGGTATTGGGATATGCTGTTATAAAAGATGGACATTCCAAAAGGTTAAGGCGAATTGCTCACTCTGGACAAATGGAGGTGTAAATTAGACACCAGGGGCGAGAAAGCAAGCAACAATATTGAGCTCATATCAGCAGGAATGCTGTAACTCATGCTGTTTTCAGATTGATGCCTCTCTAATTGCAGCTCTGAGTGTAAAGGTCATGACCTAAGGTTAGAGGACGATGATTAAAAGAGCAACAATTTATCACAAATGATCAACTGTGTCAGTCTTTGGTCTATGTGCAGCCCTGCTGGTGTCACACCTTTAGAATGTGAATGCAAAAAAATTGGAACATTCAAGGACACTGAATTCAGAGGTCACCACAACGAGCTATCTGTGCATGTTTATGAACCTTCACCGGAGCTCACGGTGCACTTCATTCTAATAACTAGTTCCCTGGGTCATTCCTGTTGCTATGCAGTACATTTTTATGTCCCCATCAACACACACACACAAAAACTGGCAATTTATTAAGAAATATCCCAGGATTCTTCAATTTTACCTTTCTCTCGCTCTCTCTTTGCTTGCACAGTAATTCATTTCTTGTCACTTTTTTTCCCTGTGTCCTCAATATCCCAATAATGGTTCATAATATTAACACCAAAAAGCTGGTTCCTTATCATCTTCCTCAACTAAGTGACATCATCTTTTTGAGGGAAAACTAAAGAATTAGCACAACATCATAGTCCTCATAGACATGTACCATTCAAAAGTTTGTGATAGGTAACTTTTTTTTTACTTAACTTCACCAATGGTGAATTTATTTGATATAAAAATACACACAAAATGTGAAATATTATTATAATGAGCAAGAACCATTTTCTTTTTTTTCACTTATTTTCACCATTGCTAAATTTATTTGATATAAAAATACAGTACAAAAATGTGAAATATTATTATAATTGGCAAGAACCATTTTCTATTGTAAAATATATAATGACAAAGCTGAATTTTCAGCATCATTACTCCAGTCTTCAGTGTCATATGATCCTTTAGAAATCATTCTAATATGATGATTTGCTGTTTTAAAAACAAACAAACAAACAAACAAACAAAAAAAATTGAAAACAGTTGTGCTGCTTCATATTTGAGTGGAAACCATGATTCTTTATATATCTATTTTTTAGCTAACATCATAAAGACAGTGCTGGATAAACACTATCAATATGCATATCAACTCTCTGCAATCAATACCGTGCTAAATCCTTTTGCAAACACATGGCCATCATTGAGAGAGAGAGAGAGAGAGAGAGTGTGTGTGTGGCTGCAGTCTAGTTAACTCCAGTGGATCATTTACTGATACTCACACATGACAGACACATGAACTACCAAGTTGTTTATTTAGTATGTAAATGGGTCACTAAATATTAATTGCGTTGCTAGGATTTGCGTGGACGTGATAAATATATCAAAGACGGGGTGTGTGGCATTGAGTGGAGCCAGGGTCATAATTCTTCATCTTGCATCTTGTGGCGTGTGACAATGAAACGAAAAGCAGGAGAGAGAGAGAGGCAGTCATGCACATTTCAACGCCAGTTCACATCACATTCATCGGCATATTCTCTGCGGCATTGCCGAGTTCGCATGACTGACTGACGTGTACGCAAACTCAAAACACACTGAAATGAAGCCAAATGAGTATGTCGTAAACACGTTTCCTTTTGTTTTGAACCATCAACACTAGAGGGAGATTGGGTTAACAAATTTCCATTGTGTTGTGCCGTTTCCACTCAGTATAGCGCTTTTGCCAACGCACGCTTGGCTTGGGTGAACTTGAGCCAAGATGAAAATCATTAAAGGCCCTCCTCCGCTTGGACTCGGGCTGTCGGTGTTCATCAAGGGAGTGTCATCATTACGGCAGCCAGTCAAAAGGAATTAGGGTGACATTTGGCTAAAGACGCAGCTCTGTTGGAAGCCGCTCAATGGATAATCACTCCTGTTTTTAGGGGTTCGCAGATTAGCCTCAACAAGATCTGTGATGTCCCGGGGACAATGACGAGAGGTTGAGATGAATCTGCATCCCTCCTCAAATGCATGTGGTAAGGTCTTGTCATTGGGTCAACTGAAATGAAATACCCAACGGCCTCCACTGCGGCCAGTTTCCCGCTCTAAACAGAACGTTCATCTCTACTCCACATTTCCTAAAAACATCATAACCCCCCCAGACCACTTTTAAGCCCATTATGCACAAATTTAAAAGGAGTTTTATGCTTGCTTTCACAATTTATCTGACACAACAGAACATAAACAATATTAATGCATGTTAATTACTGCAAAGCCATTGTACACTATAGCTGAAAGTTTTTTTTTTTATTTTATAAGCATAAGCAATGAATATTTAGATACATTTAACAATTTTATACATGTAAAAATGTATTAAATAAATAAATAAATAATGTGCACTGCATTGGGAAACACAACAAAACAACATCAAATAAATAAATACACATTAAATAAATAAATAAATGCACATCAAATAAACAAATAAACCACCAAATAAATAAATACTGCACTGAATTATTGAGAATCACAATAAATGCAATGATATATAAATAAAAAAATACACAAATATAAGCAGCAGCTCGAACCAATAACCCACATCACATATATTTACTCATAATGGGTGAACAGCATTCATGTACAGTATGTATAATAACGTATTTCAATTTATGAAACCCTGGCTTATTAAAGTCCAATTACCTTGATAAGCCAGGGTTACCACTACTTTACTTTTAAGGAGACAAACTCTTTAATATTTTGACTTTTGCATAGTTTTGGCCTGACAGGTTTCTGTAACTGCACTTTTACATGGTGCTTTGGGACACAGCTGCTCCATCATGAAACAATGCATGGGTGTTATTTTCAGCATTATCGTGTTCATGGACCCGTGTTCATAAGAGATATGAAAGATAGGGTGCATCCTATAGGGTGAGCATTGTGATGTTATATAAGCTAATCATGAACTTTTGCTCTCTTTGCCTTGTGTACTCGGGTCAGGCTTCAGTCTAACGTTTCCTGAACAGCTGAAGTGGAATGGGACAGAATGATCACATAACACAGGGATGGAATGATCATATAACACTATATAGTTTAAACACATTTCTGCAATTAGTATGCACTACAGCTTCATGTACTTTCTTTACACGCATTTGTGGCGTTATTGTGGACAGTTAAAAAGTGCATGTGCAAGGGAAGAAAAATGCTTGTAATGTCTGTAATCTTTTATCAAAATGTAAAAAACTTGTTCCACCTAATAATGATTTTCATGTGCAATTGTCCAATAGTATTGTATACTAGTTAGCATTTATAAAAATAATACCATGGGACCATTAAAGGAGGGAAGCTGTCCTCAACAATCATCAAATTTGCATTCAGGTCTGCAGAGCTGCCCCCTAATTGTTGACTAAACTTTAAGAAAAGGCTTAGTTGACCAAACTTGAATTAGTCGGTTAGTCGCAAAAAAAACAAAAAACAAAACAAATAAAAAAACACTCCACAGGAATTGGCAGTTACATGACAGACAGATTTAACATTTAGCAGGAAACCCAAACACAACCTCAGACATGATTTTAATTTGATACGTGCATTTTTTTTTCTTCCCAAAACCACTTCAGAAATCCCACCTGCAGCTAATTTCATTGATTAAGGTTACAGTGACGGGTAGGTTTAGGGATCAGTGTTTAGTGTAGGCGATCATACTGTGATTGACGACCAATAAAATCTTAAGAATTGGCTTACAGGATGGAGTGTCAGCTGAACTGGTATTTGATACGTGTAAGTAGTAGCCTAACGTTAGCCACTTTACATGGCTGTAAAGTGGCTAACATGGCAGTGTGGAAGCTACATTAGTATCACGCTTACTGCTTGCTTAACTTAACGTGCATTATACTGTGGAGATGACAGAAGACATCCATCCATCCATACATCCTCTTTTATGATAAACAATATCTTATCCATCCATCCATTCTCTTTTATAATAAATAAAATCTTATCCATCCATCCATCTATCCTCTTTTATGATAAACAATATCTTATCCATCTGTCTATCTGTCCGTCTGTCCATCCATTCCTTTTATAAATAATACCTTATCCATCCATCCATCCTTTTATGACAAATAATATCTTATCCATCTGTCCGTCCATCCATCCATCCATCCATCCATCCATCCATCATCCATTTTCTTTTATGATAAATAATATCGGTTACACTTTACAATAAGGTTCATTAGTTAACATGAACTAATAATGAACTGCACTTATAAAGCATTTATTTATCTTTGTTAATGTTAATTTCAACATTTACTAATACTTTATTAAAATCTTCTTAACATTAGTTAATGCACTGTGAACTAACATGAACAAAACATGAACAGCTGTATTTATATTAACTAACGTGAACAAAGATTAACAAATACAGTAACAAATGTATTGCTCATGGTTAGTTCATGTTAGTTAATACATACAACCTTATTGTAAAGTGTTACCATAATATCTTATACCATTCATCCATCCATCCATTCTCTTTTATGATAAATAATATCTTAACCATCCATCCATCCATCCATCCTCTTTTATGATAAATCAAATCTTATCCATTAATCCATCCATCCTCTTTAATGACAAATATCTTATCATCTGTCCATCCATCCATCCATCCATCCATCCATTCTCTTTTATGATAAATAATATCTTAACCATTCATCCATCCATCCATCCATCCATCCATCCATCCATCCATCCATTCTCTTTAATGACAAATAATATCTTATCCATCTGTCCGTCCGTCCATCCTTCCATCCATCCATCCTCTTTTATGATAAATTTAAATCTTATCCATCCATCCTCTTTAATGGCAAATAATATCTTATCATCTGTCCGTCCGTCCATCCATCCATCCATCCATCCATCCATCCATCCATTCTCTTTTATGATAAATAATATCTTAACCATTCATCCATCTATCCATCCATCCATCCATCCATCCTCTATTATGATAAATCAAATCTTATCCATCCATCCTCTTTAATGACAAATAATATCTTATCCATCTGTCCATCCGTCCATCCTTCCATCCATCCATCCATCCTCTATTATGATGAATCAAATCTTATCCATCCATCCTCTTTAATGGCAAATAATATCTTATCATCTGTCCATCCGTCCATCCATCCATCTATTCTCTTTTATGATAAATAATATCTTAACCATTCATCCATCCATCCATCCATCCATTCTCTTTTATGATAAATAATATCTTAACCATTCATCCATCCATCCATCCATCCATCCATCCATTCTCTTTTATGATAAATAATATCTTAACCATTCATCCATCCATCCATCCATCCATCCATCCATCCATTCTCTTTTATGATAAATAATATCTTAACCATTCATCCATCCATCCATTCTCTTTTATGATAAATAATATCTTAACCATTCATCCATCCATCCATCCATCCATCCATTCTCTTTTATGATAAATAATATCTTAACCATTCATCCATCCATCCATCCATCCATCCATCCTCTTTTATGATAAATAATATATTTTATAATATATGTTCCTGTAAGAATCGGTTTTACTGCTAAGACAAAAGTTGAAGATCCAACCCCCTGCAATAGAACAATAAAACTCACTAATCTGGAGAGAAGATCTCACAGAAAGAGAGTAGGTCATCGGCCTGCCCAAAACCTTCTCCCCCTCTCCCTCCTCCCTTCCCTCCCCCTGATTCAAGTCACAGAATGCAGATATACCACAGATGATGCATCTTGTAAATCTATTGTTTTTCCTCTGTCATGTGTGGTATCTTTTTAAAGGTCTCAGTGCGATTGGTAAAATGGTCTCAACTTCACTGTAGTCACTGGTAGAAAAAACAAATGGTCTGTAAGGGTGGGCGCCTACAGTGGTTCAGGCTGCAGGGTTGCCGAAAGACTAAAGAAACTTTATTAGCAAGATGGTAGAAAACTGTACATTTCTCGTCTATATCCACCCACTGTACTTATACCAACGACGGAAATAAGTGCAGTTACAATAGCTAAATATGTGGGAGAGCGTTGCTATACTGTGACTATATTGTATTGCAATAGGAAGCACTTCGAAGTCAATACCAAATCAAAACTAGTTAGCAATCATTTATAATTGAAATAATTTAATGACAAAATCTGGTTATGGTTACACTTAAAGTAGTTACAAAATAGATGTATGAGATGATAAAAACTTATACCATTAATCGTACCCAGCATGAATAGAATGTTACCTGAGGGATAGAAAGAGAGAGAGAAGGAGAGAGAGAGCAAAAGAGACAGAGAAGAAGAGAGCAAAGAAGAGAAGAGCCAAAGAGAAGGCCCCCAAGAAGAGAGAGAGACAGAGAATAGAAGAAGAGAGCAGAGAATCAAAGGCCCCCGAGAGCAAGTTACAACCTTCTTTTATACTTCCTTGACCATGTAACTCAAACCCTATTGTGAGTCATTCAAACTGACCAATCAGACCAAACTTCCCCCACTGTACTTAAGGGGTGACACACCTTTGGCCTACAGGCCTTCAGAATCTCTTTGTCTTTAGGAATTCCAAATGGCCCTTCTGATAAGAAAGATGGGGGTTGAAAACAGTAAAGCAGTATGTCTTTGTTCAATTGCAAATATCAAATATCTTTGATTATTTTCAATCCTACATTCCTATATTTTATGTATTGTAGTTACATAACTATATGTCCTTAGAGATCAAAATATGTGAATACACCTCTTTGTGTGTAACTGGCAAAGTATGTAAATCCATTACTCAACACTTGGTGTATGCTGTACAACATAATATCAGACTTCTTTTAGAAAAATTGATGAAAGGGGAAGTGAACTTGAAAGCTAAATCTTCTTGTAAAATGGTTACTTCAAAGCAAATTGTGTGCTTGCAAACATACAAGATGAAAATCTTCAATGTCCCTTTCTAAAGGCATCATCAGGGTCTTCCTTTATCCGTCCTCAGTTCCACATCCTGATAATTAAAAGAATGTGAAGTAGCAAGGGGTCACCTGCATTATACAAAAGCTGATTTGCATAATATCATTAGAGAGAAGCATACTTGTTAGTACTATTAGGCGAATCAAAGACTTCTTTTCCATCTCTGTTCCTCTTCAATAAAGGTTGAGTTTTAATATTTCATCTTGTTACATCCTATAAACTAGTGATGTACTACAGCATTTATAACAACCGAATCTCAAAATCCTGTGGTGTATTCCATTTACTTTGACATTATGTTGTTTTTAAAATGAACACCTTTCAAATGGATTGTTAAAAGCTGGAAATGTCCTCCAAACCATCGTCGTTTTGAAAAGGACTAATTGAGAATGTAGATCCGTGCCTTGTGATTGAATTGGTAAACTACTCCAAATTAAACATATTACGTAACATTTTAAAGGTAATTAGTCATCTGAAATGCTTTATTAATTTATTTATTAATTTTAGGAATGGTGGACTGATGTGGGTTTTTCAAACATCAGACATCTAAACACCAACATTTTAAAAAAAAGTTACTCCAGACAGAAAATCAAATAAATTCTCTAACCAAATGGTATAAAAGCATCTTACATTTACACAAATGTAGTTATAGAATGAAAAAAAATTAACTCTGAATTCTGTGAAACTTCTTTCAATAACACATTTTTTAGAACATTCGTATTGTCAGAGTTATATTGGAAAGCCAAAGTCCACAGATGGACAGCGTGTATGAAATTGCCCCTGTCTCTGGAGATGTGACTGCACATGGCCGTCTTTGAATCAGCTGAACTTATGACTGAGTAAGCTGTGCAACCGTACCGAGGCCGCGAACACAAGGGACAATCAGACGTTCTGCACGACCAGCTTAACATTCGCCTCATGTCCAGCTTTAAAGCAAATCGATCTAGGCCAAAAGTGGCACAGCATTGCTGAAGTTTCTGTCCTTGGGAATTCACAGGGTTGAGACCAGTGTTTAAGACCACAAATCTATTGAAGCTGGTAAAACAAATAATTCCATTTCAGTTGAAATGTATCATGCTTTGAGCGTCAAACAGCAGTTTATGGAATAACCATGGTGTGTGTGTATCATGCCAGCGGTTATTTACTCTAAGTGAAAATAGCATATTTTCTTAGTGACAGATGCTGTTTACACTAAGTAAATTATTATAGTTATTTATTTACTATTTTACTATTATATTTATACAAATTTTAATTGGATGATGCCTTATTGGGACAATATAGCCCTCCCTACACCTACCTCTAAACCTAAAAACTTTATTATTTATCACACGTTAAACGCTTTATTTCCTCTTTTCCAGGGCCCAAGCCTGGATATTTCTAAGGATTATTATTATTATATTATATGCCACCAACTGGCAGCAGGAAGTGTGTCACTTTTCAAAATGCTTTGAAATCAGCCTCTTATTTTTAACCAATTTTCTTCAAACTTTGTTAGAATAATGGCAAGACACCACAGATGTAGACCTGCGAAAGGATTCTTGATATCTAGAGTACTGTTGTCATGGCAACACATCAAACTTGGGTGTTTTTGAGACTCTTAGCATGCTTCAAATTGCATTAAACTCGTCACACGTCACAGTTGTCAGCCAGTAGACATGGGCAAAGCCTTAGAAACGGGCGTGGAGAGGGAGCTCAGTAGTGCCACCTTTTGACAAAAGTGGGGTGGGGGTTAGTTTTAACTACAGTAACCAAACTCGGTACATATATTAATATTATTAAGCCAGACAACTTTCTAATTTACAGTCATTAGCTCCGACCAAAAGGAAGTCAGCAATTCTGGTTTGAATGTGAATTTTTTTGAATAATCAGGCTCTGAAATTTTACTCGTACTTATAGAGGGTTTGTTCAATTCACTCCAAACTTTTTTAACATGATGGCAATATATTAAAGATGCTAAATTGTGAATGGATATTGGATATCTCAAATGGTGTTGCCATGGTGACCGATTAAAATAATGTCATTCAAACTATTTTAAAATAGTCTTTTTACATTTACCCAGTTAAAATGAATATTGCCCGTCGTGCACAGTTGCCCTGAAACCACAGGGGGTTGGGACCGTCATCACTGCTTGCAGCTATATTATTTTCTTTGTTTTTATTGTAAACAAATGCCTTTTTGTTCTGATATGTGATGGGAAAAGGGAGTAGAGCAAATTCGGCTAAAGGCGGATTTGAACTCGGGTCAATTTGCATCAAAACTTTCTGCATTGAATCATTTTGATGCATGATTTGCATCATGTTTTGATTATATTTCTTATTTGACACATTTCTACTAGGAGTGTAACGGTTTAAATTACTCATGGTTCGATTTGTCATCACATTTTTAGGGTCACGGTTTCGGTACGGTTCAGTATGTACTAAGTTAAAGGAAAAAAGGCTATTGTCAAATAAAAATAATGAAAATAAGAACACATAATCAAACTACAAGCAACAGCACAAATAAACACAATAATGCAAAGATACATATATGCACAGATCCAGTATGCTCATATTGTACACATGCGTTGTCTTTCTCGACTGTTCATGTTCACTTATAACATAACCTACTATGTTTGCTAGGATACTCGCCAAGATGAGCATGTTGACAATTATTTTGTGAATTTTTTTTTTATCTTCCGGGGCAGTACACTAAAACTGGACATTATATACCTCTAAGAAAGAACCTATGATTCCCTTACAAGGTAGAAACATCTTGGTTTATACTAAAATAGACATTTACATCATGCTTACGCGTGGCACATTCCACTTTCCATAAAAATAACTCTTTTAGTGTATACATCTTTGGTACATATGCAGTGGAAAACATTCCTTTCATTATATAGAATAGGCCTACTGTACTACAGTTGACGTACACATCTCCTCAGCACACATGTACAGACAAATGATTATGATTACTAATAAAAAAAATTATAATACAGGAAAATAATATAATAAACAATACATTTTTAGTCCTCAAGTACTTATAAAGCACATATCAATGCCTTCATGACCATATTCTACATCCCTTAATCCTACCTAATACATAGACTTAACAACTACCTTACTAAATATTGATAAGCAGTAAGAGTGAGATTTGGACCATAATCTAAAGTGTGACCATAAATTATATTATTGATTCAAAATAATTATTGATTCTGTGTCTGCCAAATTCCCTTAGCTGTGCATCCCTAATTCTTCTTGTTTCATCTCAGATAAACAACATGTTGAACAAAACTAACTTTACATCACAGTCGGATGGTCTTTTCCTGTCTAATGGGACATTTCTGGACAGAATAAGCTTCAAAGTCAGTAGTGTGGCCACTTTAGACTGCTAGCATTATTACGTCGCAGCCAAATAATTTGCTATTTTTGGTGGTGAAAACAAGCAGGTGGCACTTCAGAAATCAAATGCATTCAGTTGTTAGATTGTTTTGGAGATACACATGACTGTTAACATTTCCAGTTGTCTTATCACTTTTTCTACCTACAGTAAAATGTGCGGAGATAATTGAGCAGAAGATTAATTGCTGACTGTCAGAGGAATTCCAATAGACCTGACTGAAATAAACCTGCGCATATGAAACTCAAATTAATGGTTGCTGAGCAACATCAATCCTGCACATATTCGCCGTCTCTCTCTCTCTCTCTCTCTCTCTCTCTCTCTCTCACTCTCTCTCTCTCTCTGTCTCTCTCCTTTTTTAATTTAGCCCCTCTGCTTAAGTTAATCTGTATTTCATGGGGCCGTGAGATAATTAATGCAAATTTCAAATGAGAAACTTATTTAGTACGAACTCTAAGAAATAAGTTAACAAGGCTGTGATGTCCCAATTATTATTATTTTTTTTTTCCTTCAGCGCAGCAGGATGTGGCACGTTGAATGCTTTACATGACCACATTTTATTTAATTATTCAGGTGGAAGTGGCATTACTCTGATTAAGACAGTACACTACCAAAAAACATATTCAAAATTAGTTGTGCTGCTTGCTTATGAACTCTATTAGCAAAATGAAAGATTATAGAGTCCACGTGATCATTTTAGTCTCCTGCAGAAAATGAAATGCTAATAAATGAATGATCCGAACTAAAATAAACCAAATTGGCTGGCTTACTTCCAGGATGTTAAATAGTTGTAAGCAGTGTGGACTTTTGCATATTATTTCCAGTAGGTCAGACTAAAGATAAATATGACTGTATATGTAAATATGTCTGTCGTATATCCATCTGGCTCGTCATTCTTGTTTTATATCTCCAAGAAAGAGACATGTCGCTCTCTACCTCATGCCAAGCTGTAAATCAGAGGACCTTTCAGAGCGAAGAGACCGCCTTAGTAGTGCAAATTTATGTAAATATTGAAGTATACTCCTGGCCCATATCTGTGGTTGCCCATGTTGATATTAAGGACAGCGTTCATATTTAATTCAGTCTTCCATTTTTGTCCTTATTTTACTGGATTTTTTCCCCCACATTGTGTAAAGAGACACTAATTATGGAGAAACCAATTGGCATGAAATAATGCTAGAGATAGTGCAGAGTATGACAACATGAAAATGAAAAAAAAAAAACTGACATTATGACTACTATTTATGTATCTATTTGCATATATATTATATATATATATATATATATATATATATATATATATATATATATATATATATATATATATATATATATATATATATATATATATATATATATCCACTACCAATATACACAGTACCAGTCAATTGTATGGAAACATTACTATTTTAATAAGTCTCTTATGATCATCAAGCCTGCATTTATTTGATTTGATTGAGAAAAAAAAAAAAAAAGAAAAAACTTAAAAAAATTATAGTGAAATATTATTAGAATTTAAATTAATACTATTCTACACTGAACAAAATTATAAACGCAACACTTTTGTTTGTGCCCCCATTTTTCATGAGCTGAACTCAAAGGTCTAAGACTATTTCTATGTACACAAAAGGCCTATTTCTCTCAAATATTGTTCACAAATCTGTCTAAATCTGTGTTAGTGAGCACTTCTCCTTTGCCGAGATAATCCATCCACCTCACAGGTGTGGCAAATCAAGATGCTGATTAGACAGCATGATTATTGCACAGGTGTGCCTTAGGCTGGCCACAATAAAAGGCCACTCTAAAATGTGCAGGTTTACTGTATTGGGGGGGTCCGGGTCGGGGGGTCCAAAAAAATATATATATCTGGTGAGACCACCATTTGCCTCACGCAGTGCAACACATCTCCTTCACATAGAGTTGATCAGGTTGTGGCCTGTGGAATGTTGGTCCACTCCTCTTCAATGGTTGTGCGAAGTTGCTGGATATTGGCAGGAACTGGAACACGCTGTCGTATACGCCGATCATCCCAAACATGCTCAATGGGTGACATGGGTGACATGTCTGGTGAGTATGTTGGCCATGCAAGAACTGGGATGTTTTCAGCTTCCAGGAATTGTGTACAGATCCTTGCAACATTGGGCCGTGCATTATCAATCTAACTGATTGTCTAATATCTTGATATGCCACACCTGTGAGGTGAATGGATTATCTCGGCAAAGGAGAAGTGCTCACTAACACAGATTTGTGAACAATATTTGAGAGAAATAGGCCTTTTGTGTACATAGAAAAAGTCATAGATCTTGGAGTTCAGCTCATGGAAAATGGGGGCAAAAACAAAAGTGCTGCATTTATAATTTTGTTCAGTGTAGTTTACCCTTTAACAGTCAATCACAGCGATCTCTGTGTCTGTTGCTTCCTGCTGCACGTCACAGAGCTCTCTCATTCGATTATTTTTGAATAATCAGGCTCTGAAATTTTACTCGTACTTATAGAGGGTTTGTTCAATTCACTCCAAACTTTTTTAACATGATGGCAATATATTAAAGATGCAAAATTGTGAATGGATATTGGATATCTCAAATGGTGTTGCCATGGTGACCGATTAAAATAATGCTCTCTCATTCGCTGTACAGCTGTCAATCATCTTACGTGACTCAACGCGACAACAATCCTGCCCCATCTGGTCACGCTGTTCAGTGCACTTCCTCATTCTCATCTCTCTATTGTAAACATTGCCAACATGTGAAAACGAAGCTAATAAACGTACGATTACGATGGCATATGGTTTGTGTGTGTTTTGCATGCGATTTGGTGTATTTTCATTTTAATAAAGAATGTTTCCTGTAACATGCTAAGCAGGTGTAGCGATTTGCTTCATATAAAATGCTAAATATAATATTTTAACATCATTGAACATCACTGAAATCCACATTATATCACGATCGGAAGTAAATACAAACATTAGCTGGCTGTTTAAAGGGAGTTTTGGTTCAATTGAAAAGTTAATTGAGTGAAAACAATAGAGTATGAATTAAGCAGTTGAAAGACTAGTTAGTAGACTGCAAGTATTATTAGTTTCACAGGCCAATAACATAATGATAGCATCTTATCTTAGCATTCGCTAAAAACTCACATGACATGCCATACAATATGCTTCATAAAATGCATAATTTTAGAGATTTCATCCTCAGATTTGAAATGAAGCATGACCACACTTGTGGCTTCACTTTAGTTGTGGTTATAAGTTGTTATACTACATTCACATAATATTTTTATACATTTAAAAATATATTATTAATATTTTTTATTTTTGTTTTAATGTTTGAGCCTATATATCTCCATATTAATAACAGTCTGAGTAATTCTGACTGAGTAATTGTAAACTCTTAAACGTTGGCTTTCTAAATATATGTTACTTATGTGTATATTCAGAAAGACTTGCGAGCAGCAGCCCTTTTATTTGGGGTATGTCAAAATGCCCCACTTGCCAAAGTGGGGGGTGACAGGCAAGGGGTTAATATACTTTGAAATCTAATGTATTTCTGTGTTGCAAAACTGTATTTTCATCATCCATTACTCCAGTCTTCAGTGTCACATGATCCTTCATATATATATATATATTATATATATAAAAAAAAAATAATAATAATAATATATATATATATATATATATATATATATATATATATATATATATATATATATATATAATTATTATTATTATTATTTTTTTTTTTTTTTTTTTTTATATAATTGGTGATACTTTTTTTCAGAATTCTTTGATGAATAAAAAGTGAAATAAAATAAAAATCTTTATTTTATTTTTTAGAAATCTTTTGTAACAATATACAATACTGTTGAAAAGTCTGGGGTCAGTATTTTTTCTTTCTTTCTTTTTTTTAAAATAAATTAATACTTTTATTCAGGATCAGCAAGGATGTGTTAAAGTGAAAATATTTCTATTTTGAATAAATGCTGTTCTTTTAACTTTTTGTTCATAAATGAATCCTGAAAAAACATATTAACATCACAGCAAAACTGTTCCCAACATTGATAATAACGTAGTAGCAAATCAGCATATTAGAATGATTTCTGAAGAATCATGTGACACTGAAGACTGGATTAACGATGCTGAAAATTCAGCTTTGATCACAGAAAAAAAAAAAAAAAGTTTTAAATATATTAAAGTAGAAAAACATTATTTTAAATTGTAATAATATTTCACAATATTACTGTTTTTTCTGTATTCTTTTTATCTGTATTTCCTTGATTTGTGACACATAATATGACATTATTTGTATTATTTGTTAGAGAATATGAAATTTATATATTTATATATATATTTAATATATTTTCAGTTTCCCAAGCACATATTAGGTAAGCAGTTCAGGTTACCCATTGTAAAAAAACAAACAAACAAAAACAACAGTGTATGTCCCAATTGTGTATCTTATCCCATTGAAACATTCTGCGATCCCAAAACATCCTAAAGTAAGCAGTGAATTGCAGATAAACATTTCCTGTAACGGAGCAGATAAAAGTTGTAGCTTGAGGGCAGCCAATTTGCTGAGCTGGTGCAAGACGCTCCCGTTGTGAGTGCTAAAAGCTATATGATAAATCACAAGCAGCCATGGGACCAGTGGCATCGGGTGTTTGCCTCTTTGAGCGTTGTCTTTGCACACTTATGCTACATATTTGTCAGCAGCGGTTATCTTTGTGCTTGTTTACTCACAACATGAGGCTCGAACTTTCCATGTATCTACCAAAGCTTCAGCTTCAGAAAGTGTACTTTGGAGGTGATATGTAGCCTCTGGCTCCTGTAATCCTCTGATGGTTTATTTATATATTGTATATTGTATTACTTTTATTTTTTGGCTTCCCCCTTTTGTGACAGTGCACAATTATTGCATGACAAATCCACCGGATGCACAGCTTTCGTCACACTTTGCACAAACCCGAATCACAAAAATTAATGGCCCAGAAATAATTTGACAAATTACTGTTTATTTTAAGAGACTATTCTCAATGTAGCGCCAATTTGAGACTAGAACTGTGTTGTATGTGTTGTAGGTCCAAAACATCTCAAACTTATTTGATAAAAGGTCTCTCTACTATATTCATCAAAGAATCCTGAAAAAAAAAAATCATTGCTTGCAGAAAAATATTAATAAGCACAACTGTTTTCAACATTTACAATAATAAGAACTGTTTCTTGAGCAGTAAATTTTTCTGAGCATAAAAGACCTTTCAGAAACATAAAACTCTTGCATATACTGTATGTACAGTGTAAAAAAATATTTTAATTTTAAAAAGGGAACTACTGCGGGAACTACTGCAGAAAACAATCATTCACATTTCTTATATATCTAATGGGTAGTGATTCCTGTCCAAAAGGTTATACCGTTTCCATGAAAGGGTGTACATGCTCTGCAACAATGCTTAGGTAGGTAGTACGTGTCAAAGTAACATCCACATGGAGGGCTAGACACAAGATTTCCCAGCAGAACATTACCCAAAGCATCACACTGCCTCCGCCGTCTTGCCTTCTTCCCATAGTGCATCCTGGTGCCATGTGTTCCCCAGGTAAGCGACGCACACACACCCGGCCATCCACGTGATGTAAAAGAAAACATGATTCATCAGACCAGGCCACCTTCTTCCACTGCTCCATAGTCCAGTTCTGATGCTCAGATGCCCACTGTTGCCGCTTTTGGTGGTGGACCACTGTTGATAGATACTGACCACTGCAGACCGGGAACACCCCACAAGAGCTGCAGTTTTGGAGATGCTCTGACCCAGTCGTCTAGCCATCACAATTTGGCCCTTGTCAAACTCGCTCAAATCCTTACACTTGCCCATTTTTCCTGCTTCTAACACATCAACTTTGAGGGCAAAATGTTCACTTGCTGCCTAATATATCCCACCCACTAACAGGTGCCGTGATGAAGAGATAATCAGTGTTATTCACTTCACCGGTCATAATGTTATGCCTGATCGGTGTATATATATATATATATAATTATATTGCATGCTTCTACTCAGAATACTGTATCTTTTAAAGATTGACACAAGCAAATCTAGTGATAAGTTCTTCCTCACAAGACAATATAAATGATCAATCTGGGACCTTTTCAAAAAGTTCTTGTTTTCTAGATGGACTGACAAATCCATGTGCGTCCCGATCCCCAAGCTGTGTCGTCAAGCAATCTGAATGGATCTTGCAACAAGGAAGTTCTAGTCTTGTGTGCAGTATGCATGATGCGGTCAGTGAACAGACTGTGGGCGTTGTGCTTGAGGCTGTGAATACAATGCAAGCAGACAGCAAAGATGTAGCAAGAAGGAAAAAAAAAACACACTTTGAAATCAATAGAGGTCAGCAACAAACGGCCAGAAACATTTGAACTGGCAGATAAGCTACAAATACACAAAGCAGATGCTTTTATCCAAAGCTACGTACATTACACTTAGCCCCCTTGGAGTAGGCAATTTGATTTAGCATTTTCATGCTATTTACAGAGTCTAAAGACACTGTATCTTAAAAGTACAACACCAAAGTGCGGTTTTTAAATCAACACTCTTTGCCCTTTATAGGCCAATCCACACCGCAGTGACAGATGCCGAAAAACAGGAACAATCACTAGATTACAGTATGTCACTGCTCAGACATTCCACTACCAGATAAACGGCGATTAAACATGTTCAATTGGTGAAAGTGAGCACTGAGAAACACAGACAGGGGTAACACACTGATCCAACAAAACTTATCGGTTACGTATGTAACCCTTGTTCCCTGAAGGAGGGAACAGAGACTTCTGGGAGCTCTATCAACTTCGAATGTGTACAAAACGAGCCAATGCACATTGGCGTGCAAGATTTGTATCTCGCGCTCCGCCCCGCAGCGCGAGTATAAATAAGGAAGCAGATGCACTACACATTGTTTTACACTGAGGAGCCGAGCTAGTGACTCGGCCTTACAGCGATGGCACAGTAACTGTGGCGACGGACATTGGTCTCTGTTCCCTCCGTCAGGGAATGAGGGTTACATACATAACCGAGACATTCCCTTTCAGTCGGTCACATTCGATGTACGTTGGACGTCACCGATGAATTGGAATCCCTATGGAAAACACCACAGTTACTGCCACTTCCAGTGCCCTGCACTAGCCTCTCAGGCCCCCATACTAGACTTAAGACTTGTGCAGAGCGCAATCACTGCGTTCCGCATGACCCATTCAGTGACTATTGGATAACACTGGGAAAGCGTGCCCCTTCCAGGTGAAGGGAACGCTGCGGAGCCCACATCCTGCCCAAAGAGAGGTATCATGTTGGAGTTACACATATGGACTGGCCAGTTAGGGCAGTACAACATACGGTATGTCCCTGGGGTGACTGCCACTTGACTTGCGGAGGAGCTTGACATGGTTCGCCAATCTGGGGAACTCTATTGGAGAATATAAACGCACTTATCCGGTCCATGAGGAGGGAAATGGCACAGCAAGCCGACACTAGAACGGGTACTTCGGTGTTACTGGCTGGTTGAAGCGAGTACATGGGAAGAAACCGGCTCCACACGGAGGCTATAGAATCTAGCGAACGTGTTAGGTGTCGCCCAGCCCGCAGCTCAACATATATCTGCCAGCGAGGCCATGTGCCAACGCCAGTGCCCAGGAAGAGGCAACACTCGGCGGGGGTCGGTGGGCGAACTGAATCGCATAGCCGCGTCTGATGGTGAGGATGAGCCAGTGGGATGGGCTAGGAAGCGCTAGCGAGGCTCCCAGCGACCGTACCAGCAGGACCAACGGAACCACAGATGTACCCACGGTGGTGCTCAAGCCCTTATGAAAAAGACAAGACAAACAACTTGCAATGCGAATAGCATGCTTGCGATGCGATAGAGGAGTGGGGGTCCCACGGAGACGTACTCGGCGGAGAAAGCCCCACTGTAATCCTCTGGAGCACCAAAAAAGAAACTAGATCGGGGAATAGGCGAAGAGACTCCACCCCGTTTGAGGTTTCAAAGTCTCGACCGTGCATCTAGAGTGCAGAGTGACGCGATGGGTTGCTGTGACAACCCGTGCTGTCAGCTCGAAGGCACACTCATGCCCTTATGAGAAGAGTGAGACGAACAGCACGCCGACGTGGTCATGTTCTCCTGAGAGAATATGAGCCACCCACAAACACAGTTTCAGCATGCTTATGCCCAGACATACGAGACAATGATCGTGGCCATCATAATGAGGATAGGGAACAATCGCATCCAGAAACACACAAGTGGAATGTTGTTTTTAAAAAGACGCAGTGTCACACTCGTGTTACTCTTTTAGGGAAAAAGCTCTCTTTTCTTAGTGCTGAAACACCCAGGGGTGCCCGCTGTGCACACTCGACAAGGAATGCCTTCACCAAACTTTCTCACAGCTGAATAAACAGCAGACTCGTTGAAGACGGCCCCTCAAATGCAGTGAAAAACAGCAGTTGTTGAGCAATGCTCGCAACCACCGCTGTACGTGCCGCCACACCAACACCGTCCAGAAAGCTTGCTTTTGACGTACATCATATGTTGAACGTGACCAACTGAAAGGGAACCCTGTTGCCGTCTGTCAGTGCTGTGTGAATTGGCCTTAAGGGTTTGGTCAATAGCTTGATTTTTTACAATAACACAGATACAAGGAACACACTTTACAGTGGCCCTAAAAAGTATTCAAACACTTATATAAAATGAATGAATGGATAAATGGAACTATCAACACAACAATTTACGATTAAGTCTTGATTCTGTTTTTGGGGACTACTAGAGTAGGTTTTAATGCTTGAATTTTTCACACTCTCTCTCACACACAAACCATTGTTCATCCAATCATAGCATTCATTCCATGGAATATTATGCTTTCAAAGCTAACTTGCTATTGGTAACATCTTCAAAACTGCACACCCTACCTTTAACATCATGATTTTATGTAAAACTGCTCTGAAACAATCCATTGAGAAAAGTGTTATATAAATAAATTTAAATTACAGTATCTCGGCCATCATTCACAACTTTTCCATTGCATCTACAGTATCTACAGTTCCACCAAAGTTATAAGTCACTATGTACTCAGATGCAATCATTTAGGTGACATTAAACTGTATCACCCTTGTGGAGCAGATCTGGGCATAGGTTTTTGATCTAAAGCCAGTGCTCACACACGTCAGCTCCCTTGTGCTGGGCCTGTATTGGCTCCCTTCAGTCAGTCAACACTGATATCAGCCAGTGTTTGAACAGCTTGACCAACGTGGTAAAGAGTGACCTACAAAACTGGTTCAGGTTGGGTTCACACCGCCCAAAACCACAAAATAAGCATTCTTTATGAGCCCTTTTAGGCCCGAAACATACTCGACACAAGTAAGGAAACACAAAAATGATGTTTACATTTAATAATCTATTTATTAATCTAGCAGGCTGCTTGACCAAATGCATCATAAGAAAAAGCTATTTATCAGAGTTAGAAGTTGTATGGAAACACAAAACGCTGACAACTAAAAAAAACTCAAAATCATTTGTTTACATTTAGTAATCTAGCAGGCGATTTAATCGAAAACAACATAAGAAAAAGCAATTAATCCAAAGTAGACAACACAAGTAATGCTCTATTTTACATTTACAATCATGCATTTGGCAGCTGCTTTTATCCAAAGCTACTTACATTGCATTCAAGATATGCATTTCCTGGAAATCAAATCCATGGCATTGCAATAAAGTTTTGGCCTCCTTTTTTGAAGTATACACAATATGCTGAAATAATTTTAGATTAAGTTTAGTTTACATTTATTTATATAGTGGATGCCTTTAGTGAAATTAAGATAAGAAAAAGCTAGTAATCCAAAGTACACAACACAGTTGGAAGTATGAAAAACAAAACGCTGCTAACTTTTTTTTTTTTTTCTCTCTCTCCATTATGCCACCAGTTTTGGTTCCTTGCCACTGTCCCCTTTGGCTTGACTTGCTCAGTTGGGGACACAACATTTTCAACTAAATATCCAAATAAATTTAATTACTAAACTAAATTAACTATATCAACTAAATTACTGATCTGCCCACATTGTCGCTAAATGACAATTGAAATGAGCTGGATGACATCATCGTTTTCTCCAGAGTGGCTGTACAGGCGAATCAAATTCTGTTGCATTATTTTCCTGTTTAACACTGTGAAGCTGCTTTGAAACAATCTGCATTGTAAAAAGCGCTATATAAATAAAGTTGACTTGACTTGACTTGACTAACTAAGAAAACTGCTAATAGCAGATGGTTTTATCGAAAGCTACATAAGAAAAGGCAATTAATACAAAGTAGATAACACAAGTACTATATTTTACATTCAGGATTTTTTTTAAAGCTACTTACATTGCATTCAAGATATTCACTTTCATCAGTTCATGCATTCCCTAGAAATCAAAGCCATGACCTTGCTGTACAGTTTTGACCTAGACAGGAAAGCAAGTGTTAGGATGTACCAGTGGACAGAGGTGTAAAACACATGACAGGGGACAAAAACAAAAATGCCAAGTCCAGAGTGGTTTTAATTCCCAAAAATGCAAAAATATAAATATACTATATAGCAATAGTCAAAAGACTATTATAACACAAAAATACACATTTACAATACACATTTGAACATGCCCAAAAATACAAACAAGGCTGCCTTCCACTCCACTTTTAGACACGCACTTGCAAACTTCCCCAAGTACTTCTCCTCGGGGGGTATCCCTGCCGCCATTTTGAAGTACATTCCACTTTGTGAAGTGGACGAGGGATGTTTATATGGACAGACCCTCGCACCCTCGTTTTTGGCTGGATCCCAAATAGCAATCCTAAACCCTCACGGTCTTCCTCTGAGTCCGCACTTTCGTGGCGTAATGCCGTTTTGACTGATACCCAGCCTAACACAGGTTCCACCAATGCATACGAGTGTTAGGTCTGGCGTCACACGCTTCCCCACGTCTGACTGCCACGGGTTGATAAGGAGCTCGACATGGTTCGCCAATCTGGGGAACTCTATTGGAGAATATAAACGCACATATCCGGTCCACGAGGAGGGAAATGGCGCAGCAAGCCGACACGAGAACAGGTACTTCGGTGTTACTGGCTGGTTGAAGTGAGTACATGGGAAGAAACCGGCGGGGATGTTTATATGGACAGACCCTCGCTCCCTCGTTTTTAGCTGGATCCCAAATAGCAAACCTAAACCCTCACGGTCTTCCTCTGAGTCCGCACTTTCGTGGCGTAATGCCGTTTTGACTGATACCCAGCCTAACACAGGTTCCACCAATGCATACGAGTGTTAGGTCTGGCGTCAGACGCTTCCCCACGTCTGACTGCCACGGGTTGCTAAGGAGCTCGACATGGTTCGCCAATCTGGGGAACTCTATTGGAGAATATAAACGCACGTATTCGGTCCACGAGGAGGGAAATGGCGCAGCAAGCCGACACGAGAACAGGTACTTCGGTGTTACTGGCTGGTTGAAGTGAGTACATGGGAAGAAACCGGCGGGGATGTTTATATGGACAGACCCTCGCTCCCTCGTTTTTAGCTGGATCCCAAATAGCAAACCTAAACCCTCACGGTCTTCCTCTGAGTCCGCACTTTCGTGACGTAATGCCGTTTTGACTGCTTGGTAAAGTCCTCTGCATAGCTCGCAAACTTGCTGGCTCAGCTGAAGTGTGCGTTGATGGCACATAACAGCCACAAAGCTGTCGCGAGCACACTTCTAAAACCTAAAATGATGAGTGGGACACCCTACGGTCTCATGGACTTAGCGGACGCGTGGCAGCCATTGTAAGTCCACAAGACCGAAAGTGCATAGAAGTTTGCCATTTGGGATTCAGCCTTTGACCGAGGGAGCGAGTCTACTTCATATGTACACTTCAGGCAGCTCCATATACCACAATGCAACACGATTGTGACGTCACCGCATATTGCGTTTAATTTACCCCACCACAAACAACTCTATGATATATTAATTATTAATTAAAATATTTAAAACAACCCAAACACACCTATACACATAAATAAAAGACTGCATTAAACAATTTCGTAAGGGGAAAAAAATAAATAATAAAATCAACTCCATAGTGGATTCCAAGTGATCAAGGGCTTAGGACATTCCAATTCAGCCCATTGTAAAGGTTCCGCCAGTAGCGGGCACTCCTGCAACGTAAGCAATGACGCACATCCGAGTGAAGGAGACGGAGGACAGTTAGCAAGTTAAGTGCATAATAAAAACAAACTGGAACGCAGCCCAAGATTCAACCTCTCCACACTAGTGATGTTCGGTTCTTGAACGAATTGTTCTTTTGAGCCGGTTCTCAGCAAGCAACTGGTCGAGGCGGTTCATTAATCGGACTGAATTGAACTTTAGTTCCGGTTTGATAACGCAAGACGCAAAAGCCAAAGTAGCACGTCACCGAAGTGAGCCGGTTCAAACATCTGTCGAAGTTTACAGAGGATTACCGAGGACTCAAAAGGAACCGAACGAGCCGTTGAAGTTTGCCGAGGATTACCGAGGAGTCTGATGAT